>JAPYZS010000050.1:0-254897 GCA_030522925.1 Trissolcus japonicus
ACATAAATTTTGACTAATTTTGTTGTCCGTGTGGGGAGGAAAAATGTATCATTTCCACCATACGAATTTTCCCCTGTTATTACCAGCATATCGATGGGTTTAACGAAGAAGGTGCTATTTTAAATTCGAATTTGAAAAAGGTGCTTTTTCAAGTTAAACTTGAAGACGGTGCTATCTCAAAATTTGGTTGAAGAAGGTGCTATCTCAGAGATTGGTCGACAACAAAAATTTATTTTTTTATTTATATTTCCCTATAAACGGGCTGCTATAAACTTCTCTTGAAAGAGAAGATATCTTCTCTTTCAAAGAGAAAATAATAAACTATAACTTCGAAAAAGTGTATATGCACTTTTTCTGAGATTTTTTTTCACTTTTTCGAATTTAGAGAGTATGTTGTGGTAATAGAAGCGTTATTGTGATAGAACGTCATTGCTAACTATAATTGGATCTAATCAGGAGTAATTAAAAAATGATTTGAAAGTATCATCAAATTTTACCCGTACAGTATAGTATGCGTACGGTGATAATGATAAAATTTTTCCCGTACCGTATCGTACGCGTACGGTGGTGATGCTATTTCTTACCCGTACCGTACAGTATCTGTACGCTGGAAACAAAATATTTCTACCCGTACCGTATCGTACCGTACCGTACGGTACGATACGGACGTGGGACTAGTTCCGTCCTTATTATATATCGTCGGATTATAATACAATATATACGTTAAAAAAACATTTTTTTCATAATTAAAATGAAAAAAATTTTATACAAAAATTTAATAACTAAAAATTATTCCAGTATTAATATTATATAATCGCGTTCAATATTCCCGACAATTCCGTTGAAGAAAAAATGCAAAAAATTGTTAGGAAAAGTACGTAAACCTGATTTCGAGGGAAAAGAGAGATTTCCAGGCAAGGCTAACGCCGAGAATTAGGCTTTGCAGGAAATATCCTATGAAAAAACGCTAATTTTCTGACACGGAGGGAAAATGTCGGGTTTGATTTTCTAAAATACCAATGGTTTTTTTTTATTTTTCAACGTTTTCATTCAGAGCGAAAAGTTGTACACGCAGATTCGTAGAAAGAGGATAAAGAAAATTTAAAGCTAGATAAGGGATGGGGAATTACGAATCATGTGTGACAACAAAAACAACAAAAACACACAAAATGAAGTGTCAATAAATTCAATATCTGTGCAACGGCAAGTTACCAGCTGATCTAGTTTAGCGGCTCCACCGGTAACTGAAACCTGAAACAACGAGTACCCGAGTGGCGGCGCTGTAATCAACTTTTCTCTTCTTTCGATTTGTCTTCCTTCTCGTTAGTCTGCTTTTACTGGTTGTCCCCTCTCTGTCTTTCATACACCAAGAAAATCGTGAGAGTTAAAGTTGTCAGCCCTGATCGGGTCCCCCCTCTCGCGAACCTTTCCATCGCCGCCCTCTCTGAGACTTTCGAGATTCGATAGTTGAGGTGAGTCGATAGGACAACAAACAGATGACGAAATCGTTGATTACACTCGTGATTTCTTGTAACGCCATTTTCTTTGTGTGCATCGCTTGCTAGCGAGATCGAGCCCTGCTGACGAGGAGCCTGGTGTCAAACACAATCGCATGTAAGTGCGCCCGTTCGATGCCCAACACTCCTGCCCAACAAGCGTTCTCTTCCGTGACAGCGCGTGACGTCACGGCCACGAACAGCGGAGCCGCGCGTTTCTCCAAGACGTTCTTTTTTTTTGCGCGCGCCACTACGGTACTTTTCCACATGACAGTCTAGTCATCTTTGACGGCTGTCAGTTTTGGTCCGGAGAACTTGCCTTTTATTTCCCCATTGACAGGCGATTTCGCGAGCCTTTCTAACGCGCTAGCTCTGTTGCGTCTATTTCTCATTGTTCGCGCTCGCAAGCCAAAATAAATACGCTCGATTGTTGCGTTTAACAGCATTGTCAAGCGCTCGCTTCTGTTTTTGTCTGTTGTCATGGCCACTTGAGATTGTCAACATCGGGTTTTGCTTTCAAGCCTCCGTGTGTCTTTTGTGAATCACAAACCAGTGACACGGAGAGTTTAATTCCTACTACCGCACAGGAAATCGTTTTTATGAACTCATTTCGCTTGGTGGACGTTGCTCTTTGGTGTGGTTGTCTGTGTGGAGGACAACACGTGTCGCGGAGAATCGAGAAAATGCGCTCAACTTTTTGATGCAATCAGCGATCGTGCTAACGCGACATTAGTCATTTGCATTGTTGCAAAGAGATTCGTCGCGCTAACAGGTGACGGATTCGTTCCAAACGCTTTGCAAATAATACGTTCTTTATGATTGTTCCGAAATTTGTTTTACTTTCAGTTTATCTTTGATTAATTAAAAATAAAAAGCTAACGAACTTTTAAATATTTATCTTCCGAGTGTACATTGTTTTTGACAAGTTGTTTGTGAATGATAAAAATAAAAGCGTAAAATATTTTCAATTTTTTTTCTTCAAGTAGTTTGTTTGTCTGTCAAATAAGGTAGACGTCAAGGAAATGTCAATAAATTTTCATCTACATGAAAACATAATAATTTGTTTTCAATTAAAATAACGGTATTTAAATCTGACGTGTTTTTTTTCTTGCAATACGTTTAGTTGTTGGGTCAATATAATTAATGATAAAATTATTTCGGTATTTTTGAAATGACAATCGTTGGATCAAAATGACGAATTGATATCTATGATAAAAGCGGTGAACTCCGGGAATGCTAATCCAAGCTTAGCACATTTTCATATACGTGTATCACATTTGTGACAAAAGAAAGCGACAAAAATGGATGAACAACTCGAACGAAAAAACAAACATGAAATTAAAACTTGTCTGAAAAGTCGTAGCTGATAAAAAATATCATAATATCGATCGAAATCTATGAATCACCGTTGGTGCAAACAATCTTTGTTTAGTTTCTTAGCAATGATGATTATAATGAAAAAAAGTAGGAAAAAAATAGGAAAACTGGAATACGTCAGATTTAATAGATTTAACTTTGAAGCCCAATGATTAATTTTGTTTAAAAAACTTTCGGTCAGAGATTGCTTCGAAGTTTGATATTTTGTTTCACAACCACATTTGAAAGCCACAAAGGCCGTCGCCTCATTGAAATCTTCATTTCTGAAAGACACTTATGTTCAATCGCCGGGCCAATTATTGAAAAATTGAATGAACCCAACAGTGCCCGGGCTATTAGATGCGCCGATGTACGTAATTCGGTTTAATAAAAATAAAAGACACGGCTCTCCTAAACGATTTTTAATGTTCAAATGACTCACCATCTTAACATTAGACATTCAGTTGAAAGTAAAGTTGTCATGCGAAATTGGTCATTAATTAATTTTGAACTTTTTTTGACGAATAGTTCATTAAATAAGATACACCGGGAAGATGGTATCATATTATGGGATATTGCATGATATGTGATATTGTATTTCGTACAATATACGTAGTAGTCATTACAATATGGTTTTCTCAGATTACGACCCGCTGAAAATGCGGCAACTGAAACTGATTGGATTTCATTTTGTACTGTTGTATGTTTAACTGGATGTTTAATTTATAATTGCAGTGTCAATCAAAACATGGCATCACGAAAGAAAGTTCTCTTAAAGGTGATAATCCTGGGCGACTCTGGTGTCGGGAAGACATCGCTGATGAACCAGTATGTTAACAAAAAATTCAGTAACCAGTATAAAGCTACGATTGGTGCGGATTTTCTTACAAAGGAGGTGATGGTCGATGATAGGATAGTGACCATGCAGGTAACTTTATCATTTGAAAAATAGAAACCTGATACCAATTTGATTATCACATTGACTCAAATTAAGATTAATCTTATACAAAACAAACTAAAAATTTATCAGAGTGATAAAAATAAAAAATGATCGCACTTATAACAAAAAGTTAAGTTTCTTTTTAATTTAAAATATACAAAATATATTTGTTTTTGCAGATTTGGGACACTGCAGGTCAAGAAAGATTTCAATCCCTTGGAGTTGCTTTCTACCGGGGCGCCGACTGTTGTGTCTTAGTATTTGACGTCGCAGCACCCACGAGTTTCAAATCACTCGACTCATGGCGGGATGAATTCTTAATACAAGCATCGCCCCGAGATCCAGACAATTTCCCGTTTGTCGTTCTCGGCAACAAAATCGACTTCGAGAATCGAGCGGTAAATATAATTTCAACGCTAGAATATACAAAAGATGTAACTGCTCAAAGAAATTTTAAAACTACACGCCTAATCTAAAATTTAATTTTTATCTAATTTTGTAATCTCTTTACATAATATGAAAAGAGCGAAATAAGAAGATGAATTTATCTGGTAAATTGCATAATTCATTTGTAGGTGTCGACCAAGCGAGCCCAGCAGTGGTGTCAATCGAAAAACAATATACCTTACTTTGAAACCAGTGCGAAGGAAGGCATCAACGTTGAACAAGCATTTCAAACAATTGCAAAAAATGCTTTAGCGCAAGAAAGCGAGGTGAGAAAGGTTTTCAATTAAATTTACAATTTAATAGTTGACGTACAATGAATGGTGAAATTAATAGGATTGAAAAAAAAGATTGAGCAACGTTGAACATAAAACTAAAACAAAAATGTCTATTCAATTCAAGGTGGAGCTGTACAATGAGTTTCCGGATCAAATAAAACTTTCCAACGAACCGAGAAATAATGGTAAAGGAGACTCGTGTGCTTGCTAGGTACCAAAAAGGAAATCTTTTGCTATATGAAAAATCAAGAATCAAGAACATCTGTTTGAAAGAGGTCAGATTGGACTCCGAAGAATCTCCGTGCAAAACAACTACGGAAAGCACTGTAATTACTGTAGCTGTCCAATGGTGTTTGGCATTACACGTTTCCTACTGTTCCCCTGATCCCAACAAGCCCTTACCCTCAATCTGCAATTGTATCCCCGCAACTTGAATTCGATTGTTTCCTGCGATTTTATCACCCGGCCTTTGTCATTGGCAGAAACATTTTAAAGAGTGCATGTATATAATAAGGATAATGATTATATTAATATTAATAAATAATTATGATAACTACTATATCAGTATAAACAAGATAAAACCAGATGTGGTTATGTCAATTTTTTATCATTTTTTTACATGGAAAACTATTTCAGTTAGAATCCCACTTCATGTAAACCAAAACCAGTGTCTTTTTTATATCAATGCTAATTCAACTATCTTTAAGCATGTGACATCGCATTTCCGGCCGAACGAAACTTTTTTACGAGACGCTGTTTTGAAAAAAATGTACAGTTTGAAATGTGTAATAGCTTTCGGATCTGTACATTTTTTTTGTTCCCTTAAGATTTGTACAACCGGAAAGCTTTGTCGATACTCGGAAATCACACCATCTTGTTAACTTTTATTGTTTTTACAAAAAAATTATAAATCTAAGTGAAAATTTATGTGTGACAATGTAAACGCAGTAAAGTTTTTTAGAGATGATATTTAGATGGATCTGATGATTTTTTGGACAGATGAAAGTTTTGATTGCGCCATTAAGAAAGTGGGGGAAAAGGATAAATTTTATGTGGGGGGAAAATTATGATATATGTATGTATATTGATTAGAAAACTAACATAAGTCTTTATGTGCATGCCGTTGGAAATTTACTACTAATTATATACATATAAACAGATGCAGACGCGCGTACAAGAATAAGTGATTAATTTTTCAGAGCGCAACACTTGTAAAATAAAAACTTTAGAATGAGATTCCAAGAAGTGAAACAAACAAAAAAACTGGATTAGTTTTGGATGGAGTATTATTATTGATTATTATATATAATATTAGAGTATATATAAATTTCTCATTGTAGTTACTTGATTGTTATTAAATCTTGAGGTATAACGAAATTATATCATCATTCGGATAATCTATTTGCATAGATGGAATAGTATGTTGTATTAATTTATTAAGCGAGTTGGTTTTTAATACTTTTCGTTTTTTTAGAACAAACACCCGAATTCATGCGATACAATCAATTGTTTTGTTAATTTCTAACAAAAATGCTTTTAGTTTTCTTTTTCGATCTCTGTAATCAAACGTCATGTGAAAATTATAAAAATATACAAAACTTTATAAAAAAAAACATTTTAACGATGAACGATCAATTAAATAACAAATATAACATAGATTTATTCAAGAGAGAAAGTCGCTGCTGTACGATCGGTTGTTCAGAAATGTACTGAATTTAAGCGTTGCACCCAGCACAGGCTCAATAATCATCTCGTCTTCGGTTGCAAGGTCTGACTTGGAACCTGCAATTTAATTTGTCTTTTAAATCATTCTCATCGCCAATTTTATAACAATAATTATATTAAGAGTAATAAAAAAATTATTAGATTTCATTGTTCATAAAATTGATGTTTTACTTACTTAAATCATAAGTTGGAGTTTTTGAAAATAACGTTGCTTTTGATACTTTCAATGTCATTGTTGTTACACATTCCAAGTCTGCTAAAATCTTTTAAATAGCGTCAAATTAAATACAATTCATATTTTAAACATTTATATTTTAAGAATTTAGGTAAGTATCGATGGTTCATAAATTTAGATATTATCAAAATTGTCAAATGACTATTTCAACTTGAATTACCTCAACAAGTTCTCTGGCGTGGAACGGTTGCAAAGCAGGTGCAAATCTTGTTTGTACCCTGGACAAAGAGACGCCAGGATGTTTCACACAATACGACAACACAGCTCCCAACATTCGGTCAAGAACGCGGTGATTTAGCACTCCGTCGACGCGTATCCATGGCTTGATAACAACTTTAATCTTCTCCGCAGAACTGCAGTATAAAAAAACGATTCAATTAATTATTCTCGAAAACTTGGTTTTTATAAATAATGGTAGAAATAATTTTGGAAATAAAACATTACGTCAAGTCCAGCATTTTTGCTGATTTATAGATGTCTTTCTGATGCACCAGGGAAGTCCTCCTTCTACACGGCCTTTTGGGTGCTGAATCTTCGTTTTCTTCTTCCACACTTTCGTCAGCCTAAAAGTAATTTTTGTTGTATAAAAAAATAAGTTATATTATTAAAATAACCAATTTCAATGTGAAATAAGATCTCAATTATATAAATGTCGTTTTTGTTTACCTTCCGTTTTCTGCTTTCTGAACTTTCGTTGTTCTCCGAATCTTCTTTTTCCACCTCATCATTCGATTCAACTAAATTTTCATTTTCCCTTTCCGTTTCTTCTTCGTCTTGTATTTGCTCTGGTTCTTGAGGTGTCACAGCCTCTGCCGAATCACACTCTTTTTCCCCTGCTAGCACTTGATCATTACTTTGTTGCTGCTCACCTGGCAAGAACATCGTATTCTCTGGGAAAGGCGTTCTTGCCTCTCTATCAAGTCTGAGAATTTTGTAGGAATGTATCAACCAAGGATCTGTGTACATTTGATGGATGTATCGAACTGTCGTTATGCCAGAGCGTAAAATTAATCGTTCTTTCATCAGCAGCGCAAGGATGTCCTGCAATGTCTCTCGTAACCGTGGATAATAATTTTTCTGAAAGAAAAAAAAAATGAAAATTTATTCACATACTGTCGTGCAGAAGATTTGCAAAATCGTCTTTAATTTGATTCAAATTTAGATTTAAATTTTTTAAAACTCACAATCAATTCGGAAAGACTAGCTCCAAACTCTTTCTGTTCTTTGATGAAATAATAAACCTCGTCAACAAAAGTCCAAGGTATTCCCAAGATGTCTTTCATCTCTTCCTTGAACTCTTCGTAGGAAGTCTGAACTATCGGGAAGGTGGCGTTCTCCTTCACCTTAGTAAGAATCCGTTTGGAAACATCGTCATCAATAGGAATAAACTCATGAGGGACTAGAACACCTTTGAAAACCTCCATCCGTCTGGGTTTGTCCTCTTTTTGCAATTTCAGAGAGTACAAAATTTTGAAACTGTTCACTGCAAAGTACTCGTGAGCGTGATGGCTGTCCTTGAACGTCAACTCCGAAAGCTCCTCCCTCATCTTTAGCATAGCGATTCGAGTATGAGACTTTTGTTTCGAGTCGTCCTTCTTCGTTTTGACAATCTTCCTCTTCTTCGAGTTGTGATTTTGTATTATTTGGCTCACGCTTGTGTACTTCAGCACTGATTGTGTTTCAGCCGAACTCGCTGAAACAGCGACTGGTTCACTTTCGCTGTCATCAATCGGCTCCTGAAACCGCACTCTCTTTGGCTGAGAAACTTCGTTTATTTCCTCGATCTCGACAGTTGATGGTTGACTAATTTCTGATTCATCTTCAACTTCAACAGGCTGCAAACAAATAAAACTCATTTGCATCAGAAAATCAGACATTAATAAAATATCTTAACTACTTAATAGAACAAACAAATTGTTACCGTATTTTCTAAGTCCCTCAACAGGGCATGGTACCTCTTGGCAATCCTGACATAAACCTCGTCCTTCTCATTCAGTCTGGGATCAAGTGTGAGCACCTGTTCCGGGATCTCGATATCGATTTCAAGCAAATTTTGAGTCATTAGATCATGAATAATCGCGACAACACCCCCGGTCACAGGGTTGACTTCCAACCCTCTGACAAACTCGGGCACGACATAATTAAGCTCCTTCTGTTGGTTCTCGGAGTGCCAAACGGCTATTTTGTGCATCACTTGATCGGCCTCCCTGTAAATCTCATAGGGCCACTTTGTCTGAAACTTGTGCATATAATTCGTGCTGAACTGGTACTGCGAGCTGCTCATCGGCATGCAGTGGGTATACTTCTTGATGGCGCACACATAGCTCTTCTTCACGGACACCATCTGATCTCCACGTATCTTGAGCATGGCCTTGCGCAACAGGAACTCCGGATACTGCTGGTAGATCTTGAACAGCTCGTAGGCCCAGGACCTGCGATCCTTGCCGCAGCACATCGAGCTATGTATGACCGAGTTGATTGTCGCCGCGTGGATGTCCTCGACGTCGCCGATGTCCTTGAAATAGGACTGGCTCGTGGGGTGTTTCTTCGGGTGCTTGATCGTGTAGGTGTTGTAGAATTGCTCGATCGACATGGGGATACTGATGGGGTTCCTTAGCTCCATGTTGGAGATGTTGTAATACTTGTTGATGATATAATCCACGAGCTGCTTGAAGATCTCGCAGATCCTTGTTTGGTAGTTGCTGATATCGCACTCGCCCTTCACGCGGTCCAGGATCTCGTTAAAGTTACTATGCACGTGGTAGTCCTGTCGAATCTCCTCGACTCCGAGATGAACACTGTTCACGGTCTTCGGCTGCTTCATCATGTACACCACTCGTCTGTGACAGGCCTTGGAAGTTTTGTTGTTGGATTTTGCGTACTGATAGAGAACATCTCTCACCGCGCTGAAGGGTACCAGCTGCTTGCGATTGTTCGGACAGAGGTACATCATCGCGACCTTGCAGACCAGCAGCACGTTGTCCTCGTGGGGCTCCCAGTCGACGCGCAGTTTTTCCATGCGCTGCAGAGCGCAATGGTCAACCTCATCGTACTTTGCACGTGCGCGTTGTCGTTTTTTCTTTGGCAGCACCTTGCGGATGAAGCTCCTGCGACGTGGCAACAGTATTAGGTCCTGCTCGATCTGCTGCATGGCCAGGTGCCGCTTTCGACAGTACACTTTCTTCTGTCCCGATGGTTTGGAAAGTTCCGAAATGTTTACCGTGATGGGTTCGTTCGGTGGCGGCGACGACGATCGTCCGCCGTTTTTGTACTGCTTGCACCTGTAATAGTCCTCTCCCCAGTTCCAATTTCTTTTCAGATGTGCAAATAATGCAGAATCCAACCCGGCGGCTCCTTTTCTGTCGCCAGGAATAAACCCGAGGTCCTTTAAGCTGGCCTCGCCAGGCTCGCGAGGACTTAGAGTGTAGATCATCAGAAGTTTCTTGTCCAAGTCCTCCAGGACGATGTCCTTTCCCTGTACAGCGAGCCGGCCACCCAGATTGGTGTTGATGCAGTAATTCCACATGTCGTACCAATACTTTTCAACCACGCCCATAGAATCGAAATAGTATTTTTGAACTGGATACTCTTTGTTCTCTTCGATGTGGTGGTAGCCAGGAGCGGAGGAAGTTGTGTCCCAAAGTTCTGCTCGACGGTTGACGAAGACAAACACTTGGTCCTTTTCTTTGAGTTTCTGCGGCCCAAATTGAAGCAGACCGATGTAACAGAGCCTGGTAAGTACACTATGAATCGTGAAGATGTACTTTCGACCCTGGAGAATAATGTTTTGAAGAGTGAGCGGGACGTCTTTCAGTAAGAAATGTCTCCTTACTGGATGGTTCAGGTAAGATTCTAGTTCTGGAAGAATGTAAGGCACTTTGACGATTTTCACGAACAGTGAAAGAGGCATCCGAAAAATCACGTCGCAGAGAAGGGACCAACCTTGGGGCCAATCTGGAAAAAGTAATTATATTTTCTAGTTCGTTAATTATGTTTTTAAATGCCTTTTTTGTTTCTCAAATAACATGTCGATGTCAAGTTTGTACCTGCGTGTTTAGGAAGAGGTGGGACAAACATTTTCCAGTCTACTTCGTCGTGATAAATTTTGCTCATCTCCTTGATCAAATCATCATCCAAAATATTTCCCTGCTCTCTCAAAGACTCAAGTTGCATCTCCGTGGAAACCTGAGGTTCTCCAGGATGTTCATATACCAGATAATATAACAGAGAGTGCATATGCCTCATGCGGATGAACTTTGGACTGAATCCGTACTTTTTACCAGCGTTCTGCGAACAGTTAATTTGTTAATTAACAATGTGAAATAACGAAAGAAAACAAAACCAGTTGTAAATCAACAATGTTCAGAATCAGAAAAGACGTTCTTACATAATCTGGTTGAACATGGATGTCGGATTTCATAAGCTGCCTGGTAAACCGTGTGAGTTTGACTTTGCTACCATCGTCCAGTTTGTCAAAAACTTTTTTGTTTCCTTGTACTTTGCACAACGTTGCTGAGCAGAATTCAATTTTTGCTTTTTCAATGGCAGACACCAAGAGTGAATCCTCTTGCGTCACGCTCGGATCGCAGATAAATGTGACTACTTTTAAGATATCATTGAAACTCATGGTAATTTTGATGAATTTCACAAAATTGTCCTTCGCCAGTTTGTGCAACATTCTTAGCAAAGATCGTTTGTCCATCCGAACCGGGTATCCTTCCTTAAGTTCCTCGTCTTCAATGACCTACAAATGGAATTAATTTAAAATGTAAGATCTGTGCGAATTGTCTCAATATCGAAATTTCACCTTAATTTTGTATCTTAATTATGTAACGAATTTTTTATTTACCCTTCTGATCTTTGCCAAGTTCGAGATCACTTTCTGTTCCTTGACTGTCGTAATGACTAGATTAGCTCTTTTCAAAAGCCTGTAGGTCATATTCGGAGTTTGCTTCTCCCCTCGATTTTTTAACTCTTCCATGAACCCGACAACATCACTCGCGTCTTTTTCAATTTTCATTGGTTTTTGCACAATCATTTTGACCTCTATTTTATCATACACTGATCTGTTCAACTTTTCCTTCTTTTTCTGCAGAACGCCATCTTCTGAAGCCTCTTCGCTTTCTTCAATCTCGTCCTCGTTCGTGTTCATTGCGACATCGACGTAAACTGCTTCATTAACTGGCGCAGACTCGGTCTCAGGTTCGGTTGGTGGTGCTTCCGAATCCAAAACCACATACTCCTCAGGATTCGTTTCTTCCGGAACCAACGATCCATCTGTTGCACTTGGCGAAGTTGGACCAGATTCATGGTCATCCGAGAAATCTAGAAGAGCCATCGAAAGAGATTGATTTTTTCGTTTCTTTGGGACCGACGCAAACGACAGAGGATCCGCGACTTTGGACACAGGAGCAGGCGGCGCCTCCAAGGTGAAATTCTCCTCACGGATAACATGTTCCTCGTCCTGTCGAGCTTTTCTTTTTACAGGACCTTTTTTCAGATTCTTCGTGAATTCTTTTATCTTATCGATCTCTTCCTTGAACTGTTTGTTGTATTCGCTGGTTTTTTCGAATTTTCTCGAGACGTATTTTGTCACTCGCTGTCTTCCGATGTCTCGCATCATCGTCGTGATCGAATTGGTTTTTGAAAGGTTCCGTAACATCGATCGAGACTGGAGGCGAGTAGCTCCGATTATTTTTGCAAACTCCATCTGGCTCAGACCTTCGTACTTGCCCTCTTCGACAATCGAGTAAGCTTGCTTCACCAGCGGGATAAAGAGTTTTTGATTTTGCATGCTAATTTCTGAAAATAAAAAAAATTAAATCCCCTGTTGATTGTTCCAATGAAAACATAAAATTTTCAATCTTAAATCACCGTAAGGTTCTTCTTCTTCGTTTTCTTCTTTTGCACTCAGACTGTCCATTGAAAAATTCGGATCTACCAGTTGCACAACTCGCAACATCTTTTCTTTCGCTTGATTTTTTTGCATGTAATCCTTAGGTTCAGCATCCGGATACAAACTCCTGTATGGTATTCTCTAAAACCAAAAATAATATTTCAAGAAAATTAGTTCAACAATGAAACTACAAAAAAATTGATAAATAAGTTTTAAATTTTCAGTGATATCTTACAAGATCCATGTGAAAAATCTTTGGTAAAAAATTGGCCCTAACGATTTTGTTTAAAGGCTTTTCGCTCGGCAGCAACTTCTTAATCTCTTCGTACTCAGCCAAATAATTTGGTTTCGACTTTAACAAATTGATCACATTGTCCAAGACGGAAACAGTGCTAGGCTTCTTTTCAACGTAAAACCTAGCCAGATGCAAAAGGTTGCCAGAATAGGTCCGATTACAGCCAACGTGATGGAACATCTGTTTCGTGATGAGTTTATGCTGCAACAGAGCTTTCCGAAGATAAAACATTATTTTTGGATCTTCGTTGCTGTAGGGACCCATTTTCTTTTGAGATAGCTCGCCGCAGTAACGAGCTCTACCGATTCTTTCCAGCATGCAGTATTGCATCTCGTTCAACTCGACTAGAGGGTAGGCTGTGTCGCTCACTAGAGCGTGTTCTCGTAGCTCTTGCGAGGCTACTATGATGAAATGTTGGCCGTACTCAAATATGATCTCCTCCAAACTCATTCTTTTTGCCGTCTCGGTGATCAGCATCCGAGTGTAATATGATTTACAGGAGCCACGAATTTTGTTCTTTGTGTCATTTATGGGATGATGTTCGTACATATCTACCGGCATGTCTTGCTACAAATAAATATATCGGTGAGACACAATATCAGAACCAGTAAAAGTGGTAATTCAAAATTAGTAACATATTATTATTTTTTTATTATTTTATTATTCAATTGACATTTTTTAATTTAATATCACAAGAGTAATGAAAAAGGTTTACCTCTGGAGTGTCCTGGTCAAACAGAGCAAAATGATCTATGATGGTTAATTTTTCTCTTGGTTCTTTCAGTTTATAAAATTCGAAATCTGGAATTTGGATTATGATGGACCATAGTTGTTCCATGAAGGCATGTGGCAGAGGACTTTCTTCTTTGAGTCGAACGCAGAGTCTTTGAGATAACGCTGTAAATAAAAAAATACAATTACAACTTTTTTATTACGAAATAGAATTTGTCATCTGAAACTGTAACGTTAAAAAAAATATTCTGAATGTTAGACAGATATAAATAAAGGTATAACATAAGATTGTCAAGATAAAGAATGTTTTTATAACCAATATTTGTAAGTGATTTTTTTATTTATAAAATAAACATACCTTCTAAAGTTATCCCGTCAAGTCCTTCCAGGGCAACCTCGTCGATCACAGAATCGACGAGGTTAAAACAGGACGAATCCATGGTTTTTGGTTTTTTGCTCTAGAACACAACCATCTGCAATAACAAAAATATCCGGTCTCCTCACCTGACTTTGAAATTGGTTCAAAACACACTTTTAGGTTATGTTGTCTCTGTTGCCTCAGTGTTGGCACTTCTCAACTTTCCCCCTTCCACTGTGCATTTTGTGCTCGAAAAATTCATGAGAAACAAAATGTAGTACCGACGATAATTTGTATCGTTCAGTTTATTTATTTAGAACAAAAATAAATAAAGATGTTCAAGTTTGTTTATACATTAGGTTTGGTTTGAAAAAAATCTCAAGAAACGCTTGTAGACTTATTGACAACATTTTTTGTTTACAAAATAATTGTTCACATTACATTTTGAAATTGAAAACAAATTTAGAAATTAAAAAGGCCATAATAACTCACAATATTATTTACGATTAAATTAAAAAAATCACCGAGCAAGTGGCGCCCTCTTCAGCAAAGACAACACAAAAATGTGTCGGAGAGAAAGTGTGTGTGTGTAATGTGTGTCTCAGCTTGTGTTAGTTGTACTGTCAGTAATCTCAATTTTCTTCTAGCTTCATTGCATAAATTTAACTCAAACGCCCGATCTGGGGGCGTCAATTTGTCATTCACATTTCATCAAAAAGAACAAAGTTATGTTCCAAAAACAATGACGAACTGCAAAGAATCATCGCGTCAAATACACCTCAACATCACGTTCATCGCAATAATGAGTGAGTTTTACCGTTGACACAATTCGCTGTTCTCGTTTTTTGTCACCTGCTGTAAGAATTTCCCTAATTAGTTAACTTATTTAGACAAATCCACCTACGTTATTTCATTGATATCAAAAGGTAACAAATTAAAAAATTGTTATCTTTTAATAACAGCTTTTGAGGTGTACAATTAAGAATAATTGGCATTTGTTCGTGCGTGACAAAAAATGTTTTCATTTTAATTGTTAATTACAAAAACCAATTCTCTCAAGACTTATTTTTATTCTTACAACTCATTTTTTAAACGCTTTTTCTTTTCATTTCACAGGATATTTTCGAGATGACATTTGGAGCTGAAAATAAGCGAAGATTGCAATCAAATCGTTAAGATGTAGTTCTTTAAAGATGTGCATTGTCACAACTGTATTTGATCGATTGTAAAACTGATATCGCATAATGGAACGTATGTTCTATTATACACCACTGACATCCTTCGCTGGTACGTAAATTTGTTCCTTTCTTATACATGCATGACTCTCCGCTTAATCTTTGATCTTTGATCTTCTTTTGCTCAATTTATAAACATGGTTATGGTTAACAACATTGGACCTCGCTCATTAGTCTCCTGATTAACTCCTCCGCATATTTTTGTTACTTTAACTCGAATCTGAAATCTTTAATCATGCCTGGACCATTTCGAACCTTTTCTGGTACGTACACTGGTTTATATTCATTTGCCACAATTCAATTTTTCCCCTCCTCTTCAGAAGTAATTTTTCAAAAATAAGTTGCAAAGGTTGAATTTAAGATATTTCATTGGTTTTGTTTCTTTACAGAAATGTGGTATCAGATATTTCTGTGGGCATTTTGTTCGTCGGTCCTAGTCCACGCCGTGGCAACAGCAATTTGCTTTGCCACATTACGAAAACACAAATATGGAAAGTAAGGCCAACAGTCATAATTTTGAAAACAAAAAAATTGCTTGTTAAAGTGAGTTTAATTTTGTTAATGGTTTCATTTTAGATTCTTCCCTTTGCTAATTCTCATAATGGGGATACTGCAGCCATTAACATCAGGAGTACTTAGTTCAGCAGCAGTGGCATTTGTTTATCGAGCCTCCAGTTATCAGATGCAACCGTTGTACGCTTTTTTTTGGGGCGTCGGACAAACCATCTTGGCTGCTTGCGTTGGCTTCACACGAATTTTAGCAACTTTATAAATACGGCAAATCGTTTACATCTCCGTAGGCAAAAAAATCTCGTCTCACTTTATATGTTTATTGATCATTGATGACTATTCGCGCCAAGGAAATTGTGCAAGTCATATTAATTTGTAAAGAAAAGCGCTTTAATCGAAGCTGTATCTCATAGATATTTATTTACCAAGGGCGCAGGCCTTGACCCGAGGGTGAAAATCACTTACGCTATATCGCGATACACAGAATTTATTTTTTCAAATTCTATTCCAAGTACAGCTTCGTGTTGACAAAGACTATCTAACTTCTGCACAAATGTTCAATGCCATAAATTGCATCCGTTTAATACAAGTTTGTGAATGTTAAGACAAAACGTATGAATGTATGAAAACACGTTGACTTAAATTATATAAGAAAGAATGAAAGGAGTTCGTCTGGGGTATATTTTTTATCGTTTTGAAAGGTACTTAGGATTTAGATTGTAGAATGTATTAGTTTTTGGAAGCATCAGAAAAAAACGATAAATGAATGGGGAGATTGTGTCTTTGGTTTATATTTGTGAACCGAATTGAATATTCTTTTGAATATTTCAGCAAACTTAGCTCACTGACGTCTTTCATAGAATTGTCGACTTTCGATCGTTAAGATCGAGTCACAACCTAATAACCGTGGCGTTCCTTTTCCAAGGAAACTTGTCTAGTTACAGTGCTAGTGATGCAAAGTGTCCTTGCGAAATAATTCACCCAATGCGACTAGACTCTATATTGTAGTAAAAAAGCAAAGCAACATTCGATCAAATGTAAAACAAAATTGTCAAAAAGGTCTAGGATATATTTTTATACATTTATTTAAGACACTTCGCATTGCAGTCTTAATTATTCGCACGGACCTTGCGGCGTAACCATTTTATCATTCCGTTATACTTTTGAAAGTATAGATTTTTCTCTCTTTTAAGACTATAAATGTAAATGTATTCAAAGCGATATCAAACATTAGAGCTGTCTCGGCTGATTGATGTATCATGAAATCTTTAATCAGGACTGATAACTAATGAAAATTTCAATTTATTAACATGAAAATCTAGCTGATTAGTTTTCGTACCGAAAATGTGAAACATTTTATATAATCGAGCTGTAAATTAGTTTTCATATCTCCAAACACGGCATATCGGATTCATTTTAAATACAAACGTTTTTACAGGCAAAGTCTGTTTAATCCTGATTAAAGAAATCTCTTTGCCTAATAGGCGAGATCACTAAATCACATAAAATAAATTCATACGAGCGAACTCTCGACTTTCTCAATGTATCATATATCGTATTTAACCGATTTGTAAATGATCGGAGAACTGAAAATATTATATTGTATGAAAATATACTTCGGACACAATTATCGTTAGGTAGCTTAGCGTTTAGATATGTCGATTCTTAAATATCTGTGTGTAAATAAATTATATGTATAAATCGTAAATAGTTCCGTTAAGGTTGTTATTTTGAATGGAAACAGTTTGAACCGCAAATCGGAGTATGATATAATTATAATTTAAATTAAAAGAAAATCTGTACAAATACGTACGGTTAAAAAATGATGTATGTTACTCGATGATTTTTTATGGATTGTTATTAAAATAAGTAGGTTCATAAGAATGAAATGTTTTGTATAGCAGACGAAATAAATATCATGGATTTTATATTTGAAATCTATTGATTGTTGTTATTATTATCATTATTATTTATATTGTTATTATTATTGTAGTTATTTAAGATCCAACAAATTTATTTAATTAATTATTTTTACTTTTTTCAATTGGAAAAGACAGCAATGACAGAAACGCGTAAAACAGGTAGACGAAGACGCAAGAATAGTACCGCGCATGACATGTGACTACGAGATCTCACTCGACGAAAGCACACAGCTGAGTTGAATTTAGTGCAACGCGTGGTCTCTTCCGCGTTTTATCATTGGCTGTCACCCCAGCGGAATTCGTTTTCGCAAATCGAGCTTTATGTAAGTGTTATAAAAAATTCATACTGGCGGGAAAACAGGCGTGACAATTAATTATTCCTTATAAATAATCAATCAGAATAATAACTTTCATTTGCTATTCAAGCTCAAGATTGTACGCCTAGTTCAGGGTTAAAACAAGCGCAATGCACAGAGTAGATCATTACTTTTTTTTAAACGCTTTTTCTAATCTAAAACATAAATGTTTTCACGCGTGCGCACTCAAATTGATTTTCAACTTTGAATCGATGCGCAGAGGTTGTTCGTTTTTATTGTTCTTGTTTGTTTTTTTTATTGTTGGTTGTTGTGGAATAAATAATAGAACAAATAATAATAGAAGAGTTAAAGATGAGAATTGAAAAAAATTTCGAAAAGTTGGCAGAGTTTCTTTTCTACCAATGTCAAGCAAGTGGAACATCTTCATGAAAAGTTGGATAATAGAATTCTCGACCATGATGAAATGATTCATCTATCTTTTTGTATCAACACCTTGTAAATATTATTGTAGAGAAATTATTAAAAATTTTTATATTTATTTTATGTTACAAATGTTGAATTATAAAAAACATAAAGTGCACTAAGAAACGAATATTTCATTGAATTTTATTTTTCACATTTTCTTCACTTTTATGAAACATTTGATAACGCTTTCATAATCTTTTTTTTTATATTTTCATATCTTTAAATTTTTTTTACTATTGTTTAAGGAAATTATTTTTTTATTTCTATCTTTGAACTTTGTTCAGTTAAAAAAAGTAATTTATTTGGAGCACAGAGCACTTTAAATGAGTAATTAATTTATATATTGCGTGTCGGAATCATAAATGGGATGATGTACAATTTAGAAAGTTCATTAAAATACCGAAACTCTGGAATCTTGTCTGTTAACTCATATACAACTTTTACCATTTTTATGGCACTTTGAATGTCAAGCGCCAAGAATGCTCATTTGATTTTTGTGGAATTCGTAATATCATACACCACCAGATATTAAATTAAATTATTATACACAACCAATAATAAATTTTTACAGTAGACTGAAATCAATACGATTTCAAATAAAAACATTATCTTTACTTTAATAGACGTTTAAATTAGAGAAATAATTTTGAAAAAATAAAACTTTTAAATGTTTAGAAAACTTTTTAGAATAAACATAAATAAAAATGCATATATGGCACTATATATGCCGCATTCATGTCACATATATAAATAGATTCTTAATCGCAAATACATATTTGAAGCATATATGAGCTATATACGTACATAAAAAGCAACATAAATGGGACATTTGCGATTATATATAGGACAAAATTTATGCTATATGTATGGTTGACATAATGAGGCCACACATAATTTTTTTTAGAAATATAAATTAAAAGTAGTAGATGACGTCAGTACGCGTAACACCTATCTTTCAAAATATCACTTGATTGTTCATCTGCCGAATCCATTTTTACACAACATCTTATGAAACAGTTTTGAAGTTTATATTCTTGCATAATTTCAGAGCTAACAAAACGAACATTATCTTTCACGCGGATCTAGTGTGAGAAGCGATTTGTTCAAGATGAAAACCGTTTGGATAATTGGCGGTCCTGGCTGTGGCAAAGGTACACAGTGCAACCGAATGATCGAGAAGTATGGATTTTGTCATATCAGCAGTGGGGATCTTCTTCGGGAGGAAGTCGCTAGTGGTAGTCCTAGAGGAGCTTCTTTGCAGGAGTTGATGTCCAAAGGATTGTTTGTTCCAACGGTATAACAATCAAACAAAGTTTTATATTTTTAACACAATCAAATTTAAATTCAACGTTTAAACTTAATTTAAAAATTTAATTTTTAAATTAGAAATTTATTTCCAAATTTAAATGTTAATTTTAATGTTAATTTTATGCCATAGTTAGATAATGAATAATTATAATTAAAATACAATTTTTGAATAAAAAATATTAATTATTCAGGATGTAGTGCTCACCCTCATAAAAGAGAGGATGGAAAAAGCTAAAAGTGAAGGATCTACAACTACCGGATTCCTCATTGATGGATATCCAAGAGAATTGGATCAAGGGCTACAATTTGAAAAAGATGTAAGCAAACTAAAAAAAAAAATAGAAAACATTTTTCTTATCCCATTACTGTCAAAATTAATTAGAACGAAAAAAATTTATCTTTAAAAATTTTTTAGGTGTGTCCTGTAGATTTAATTATTTTCTTTGATGTTAAAAACGAGACGCTGATCTCAAGACTAATGGGGCGTGCAGCTGTTTCGCAACGAGCCGACGACAATGAGGAAACAATCAAGAAGAGGATTGAAATTTTCAACACCAAAAATGGACAGATTGTAGAACATTATAAGGATAAAGTCTTACGGGTACCTTAAAAAACATTCATATGATTTCAAACAAAAGTGCCATTTAAATATTTAATAATAATTATTTCTCATTTTTTTCTAGATCAATGCTGAGAGCAGCGTTGAAGAAGTCTTTGCTGAAGTTACAACAGCTCTGGACAAATTACTGCAATCTTAAATTAGAATTAACAAACTTTAGCTTATTTTCAAGCACATTAAAGTCATAGAGTACAAATGAGAGAAACTGTCTAAAGATACGCAAAAAAAGAAAAATTTATGGCGCATAAATGCTGCATAATTATGCCGAATGTTATTATATTATTCAATCATATATGTGACATATTGATTTTTTTTATTTCTGGGTTATTATCACATTTATGATTGTTATGAAATCAAAATTACGCTTATCCTTCGAGATTTATATTATTGAGAATGAAATTTTAAACTCTGAAAACTCAATCTTAAAAACTGAGATTAAAAAATATAATACGTATATTTTTATTACCAATACATTATGTTTTATAAAAAAATTGATATTCTGATAATAAGATTAAAATACAAAACGTGATACAGCGTGTGGTACAATAACTGAACGCATTAATTGCAACCAATTGTATTATAAAAACAATGTAATTTTCAAAAGTAAGCCTAAAATTCAACGAGATGTTTGCGAAAGGCACTAATGAAATTATATTTTTGCGAACTTATAAAACTGTAATGTTACATCCTATGACTTGTTATTTAAGACGCATTGTACATAACAATGGTTTTGTAGTGATAAATATTTTATTCTGTTGTACAAACACGTTTCAATCTTTTGATATTCTTTGTTCTATGAAAAAGTTGTGTGAGTACAACTAAGGTTACAAGATTATTACGCAACGTACAGACAAATCATGTCTGGGTAAATTAACGTATCCTGTATCAACGGTATTTCCACATTTTATACCTCAGTTCGCAGTCGATCATTCACATAAAAAAATCAGTACTTTTGCAATGAATGAAAAATTGCTATGCAGTAAGACAGAGTGACTACGTTCTAGTTTATAAAATCAATTTCTTTTAATTACTATACACCTTTTATTATTCATGTATTATTTTATTACCATATTTTTTTATCATATGTTTATGACTTTATGAATAACGACTTTCAGTTATGATCCAGACAACATTGTTTATTGGATCAAGCCAATCTCAATATTGCAACGAGTTGCAAGAAAAACCATTTGTTTATAAGTTAGTTCAATTCAATGCTTATTCGAAACAGACGGTTCTGGCGAGGAAGCAAGTTGCAAACGTGATCAAGTGCAAAGAATTCGCAGCTGAGAAAAGAGCATTGGCTTTCAACTACGGTTATTATAAATTTTCCAAGGGTAGGTTTTGTGATGTATCCGATTTTTTCCTACCATCTTCAAACTCAAATTTATAAATTTCAACTCTCCAAGGTTCAACTTCTGATAACGAAAATGACGACCCATACAATAAGAACTGCATCGTCCTGATGTGTCCTGAAATCAACAATTTCACGGCCTTATCAAACGTGAAAGGATTTAATTATTATAGCACTTATTATAAAAAAATATGGCTCGGAGGTACGCTTTTATTTGTTTCAAAATTTGTTTGATATTTTTTTTTCAATGTCATTCTGTCCATCAAGGTCACTCAATTTGAAATCAACTTGTTACACCAGCCAACCGAACGTTGTCTTGCGTCCCAACTGCAGGCTTATTTATGATATCAAGTGATAAACTCAATTACACAGAGGCACGCAACAGTTGCCAAAATTTAAACGCGTCCCTTGCTCACATTGCAAGTGAAACAAGAACGAATCATCTGGCAAAACTAATTGGCAATTACTCGTTTCATATTGGCTTGAGCAGACAAAAGGAAGATAAGTCGTGGCATAACGAGTGTAGTGAGTTTTTGTTCAACAAATCTTATCAATATTTAGTTTTAGATTAATTTGTGAAATTGTTGAAAAAATCTTTTGTCAGATTAATTGTTTGTTTGTTTTTTTTTTTAGATGAACCACTGTCTTGTTTTTCATACCGCGCCTGGGGTGAAGGTCAGCCAACGAAATCTTACGGTTGTGTCTCTTTGACTCGACCAGACCCAACATCCCTGCCGTTTTGGCAAAACGTACCTTGCAAAAAACAACTGCGGTACATTTGCGAGCTAGCGTTTGACTATCACCGGTCCAATTCTACTGATAACGTAGTTGTGCCAAATTGCGAGGTACGGACTTCGAGTCAGTCGTGGGGAATCATTTTAGTTCAACATCATAATAATCCTAAATCTAATGTTCAGAAAAATAAAAATTATTAGATATGAATATGTAAAATAGAATTTGGATAAGGTAAACTTATCTTATGTTTGTTTTCATAAATTCTTGTAACATTTGTGTAAAAATTATATTTACGGACAATTTTTTTTGCAAAATCAAAAATGTTTTGTAAACCTCTTTTCTGAAGTCTTCTTTGTTGTACTCAGTCGTTGGTTCTACTGTCGCTACGCGCCACTTTTGATCTCATTCATTGGTGAAACGTGTCACTGTTACGTTTCACTTTTATTTGGTAAAAATAATTTCATTCAAACATTTTTTTATTACTTCTTACTTATATATAAACTTACTACTTTTTGAAAACTTTAAAGACCTTAATTTTTAAAATAAAGAAAAATAGACAGTCACATTTATTTATCAAAACATTCACTCGAAACGAACCGAAATTCTGGTCACCGTCAACTGCATTTCTAATAAATATTTTTGAAAAAAAAACATGTAACGACTTAAGCTTTCATTTTGCTACAGCAATATAGTCATTAACTAAATAAATTTTCTGGAAAAATAAAACCGTTGTCGGCTTTACAATTTGGTCAATAAGAAAATGCTCTTTTATGGGCTCTTTCATCTTAATCATACTTCGCGCCACCTGCAAAACTACGCAACTCTCCAGAACACTCGGCGGACCAAACTTTTACAGCATCAAAAAATAGGTTATGTGTCAAAGTGATAATTGTCGTCAGTAAACGTCAATAATCCTTTTGCAGAACAATTGAGAAATGAGTTTCCAACGAGGAGTCGTTTAGTCAGGACAGCTGAAGGGATTGAAAAACAAGGCCGAGTTTGACAGCCGTCGATGCAACTTGGGTGCTACTGGACGCTGCGTGCCAACCTGCTCCGAAAATCGATCGAAAACAGGTTACTGTGGTAACTCCGCTAGTTTCACGTCGGCCGTCGGCGCATACATACATATTCGAAACGGTGAATGACGATTGTGATCAGCGGCTAGCCGACGACCAGTTTCATCTCGCGAGTCAATTGTGGTTGCTCCGAAAGCCCGCGGGTCTTGTAGCAAAGCGTCTCCTGGTCATTTCATGCGCTGTTGCACATAACACCCGCTTTTATGACAATCGGACGAGAAACCATGGGGTAAGTCGATGCCGAACTTTTCGCCGCCTTTAAAGGGCGGCAAGCCGCCGACAATGTGTGTTATTTATAACGATCCGCGGCAACCAAAATTCGTTCGCTTTGTTATCAATCTCCACTCGTCCACCCCCTCAATGGATCACAGTCTGTTAAAATCGCATCCTTCGCTGTCATAACGACGCCTTACATGGGAAGGCTTTTTTTCATTTTCTGACATTTCTTTTCTGTCTGATTAGGTTCCTTTTTTTTTATTTTTTATTTGGAAGATTCCAATTGGCGATTGATTTTTGGTTTCGGTTTTTATGGGATGGCATATTTATGAGAGGAAAATGTAATTCCTAATTGGATCATTGGATTAATTGTGGGATAGGAAAAGGCATCGATCCGGTATTTATTTTTCCGTCCAACCAACACAGGATGCATTTATTAAAGCCTCTTTAATAACTGCCATTTGTCCTCATTGGATGAAGTTGATCTGATATTTATTATTTCAACTACAACTTTCTTGTATCTAAAAGACAACAATTATATAAAAAAAGAAAGGGACATAATAACAAGTAATAAAGTTAAATATTGATAATGATTGTTTGAAGGTACCAAATTGTGCTTAATTTTTTTTCCGATCGTTAATTAATTTTTTTTTCTTTTAGAGATAAATTAAATTGAAAGTAGTAGAAAAAGTTGTATCAAATTATGGCGAGATGAATTTTGAAAATTAGATTTCCGAGTTTTGTCACATCTTTTTATTTTTATACAAAAATTCAAAGTCTTTTTGATTTCAGTGAGCAGCCGATCTTCACGTGCAAGGCGCACGTGTTTCACATAGATCCAAAAACTAAAAAATCCTGGGTCTCAGTATCAACGGCAGCAGTGTCCGTGTCATTTTTTTATGATTCGACCAGAAGTTTGTACAGAATCATTTCAGTTGAAGGCACAAAGGTAAAAATTAAACTTCATTTTTTTGATTAGTAGTTTTTTCACAATTTGCTGGTAAAAGTGGTTAACAAAAAAATTAGTAATAATAAATAAATAAGTATATAAAACATTTCAAAATCTCTTGCAATTTGAGATATGGTATGTGAACGGTTGATTGTGAATTATTTTGTTTTTTGATAAATTTATCTATGATTTATTTGCAGGCCGTAATCAATAGCACCATTACCCCCAACATGACTTTTACGAAAACGTCACAAAAGTTTGGACAATGGTCTGATGTCCGAGCCAATACTGTTTATGGTTTAGGTTTTTCATCGGAAACTGAATTAGGGAAGGTTTGTATCAAAAATCAATATCCTGTTATTTGCCGTCTGAAAAACAATATCCAACGTCATATAATTTCATACAACAATTTCAATCGTGCATTAATTTATCTAAATGAATTGTCCATGAAAAATATATATTAATTTATAAAATTTCGCGACACAAGTGTAAATTTTAATATCATAGAGGTATAAAGAACATTGTCCTTCAATCGAACCTCTTTCATCACTTTGCAAGCAAAGCATTAATTAACAAGCAACAGCGATGTATTTTTAAGTGCGTCAATAAAGAACAGAGACCGACGACAAACAAGATTTACAAATAATTGATTCTATTTTTAACGGCTGAAAAGGTGTAACAATTTTGTTTACATTTTTATAACCAGGAAACTGTGATATCATTTTGGTTCATTTCCATACGCGAAAGATGAGACCTCGATTGATGCTTGAGATTCTTCTTTTTTGTTCCAACTAGATTAATCTATAACTGATTAATTTATTTTTATCGCAGTTTATTGAAAAATTCCAAGAAGTGAAGGAAGCGACAAAATTAACAGGGAATAAGTTGCAATCCAACAGTTCGTCCGTGACACCAGCAACCAGTGCAAATGTCAGTCCTATAACATCAAGGTCCGGCATGTCGTCGGCCGAACAGGACCTTATCGACCCGCCAAATTCATCAATGATCAATACTAATCTGTCAGCTTCGAACAACCCGAATCCAAATACTAATATGATATCCGCACAAAACAGCATCTCATCGGTCAGCAGCAGTCCGCTTCCTGGCGGATGTCAGAACAAAAATGAGGACGATATAAAAACGGTGCACTCCAGATCTCAGAGCATCTCTCAGCAGAGCACCGAGAGTCCGCAACACCAAGGAAAGGGAATATTAATGAGCGCTGGGGGTCAATCGACAGAGATGCAACTCAAATATGAAAACGATAGGCTCAAACTTGCTCTCGCACAAAGTTCTACCAATGCCAAAAAGTGGGAGGTAAAAACAAGAAAAAAAATTTAAACATTTAAGTTGATTTTCAATGGAAAAAAATTTTTTTAATGAAAAAAAACCAATTGTGAAATGTAATTTTTCGTTTCAGATTGAATTAAGTACTTTGAAATCGAACAATGCACGACTGACCAGTGCTTTGCAAGAGTCAACGGCAAATGTTGACGAGTGGAAAAGGCAGCTGCAGCTTTACAAGGAAGAAAATGCTCGAGTGAAAGCGAAATATGCAGATCTTGAGGCAGGGAAGATCGCTGAGGGTAACAGCGAGGCGTTAAGGTTACGGGTCGAAGCGTTGGAAAATGAGTTGAGAACACGAAACGAGGAACTCAAGGCGCTGACTATGGCTACAAAGAACAAAGATTACCTTGTAAGTGGAAAATTTTATTGTCACTTTGTTTTAACTCATTGTACTAATTGTTCAAGAAATATGTAATTGCGTGATTTGAGATTATATAATTGGAGTTTTGAATAAACAACAGACTAACTCAGACTATAATGGATAATGATGTATATTCAATTTGTATTTATTAGTATTAAAGTTAGCTTTTATAAGTTCAAATCAAGAACGAATTTCCGAAGTTGCAAATTTAATTAATTACACCGACTCGATTAATAGACGCTGCAAAAGGAGAACGCCGAGCTGCGTGAAATGGTAAACGTGGTCCACGAACAGCTGGAGCTTGCAATGAGTGCAAACAAAGTTCAAAAGCAGAACCTCGACACTCTAAACGTCAGACTAGCTGGTTACATTCAGGACCTGGTTACAGTACATCGTGAGCTTACAAACACTCTGCAAACATAAGTTGATTTGTAGATACTAATATTTTATAGTTATTATTTGGTCGCAATATACCAAGCAATCGTATGCGCGAGTTCAGGAAATTGTATATTCAACAAATCTGTTACCTATACACGCTGATCGATATCTCGACTAATCGCAGATACTAATTTGCTAACACTTGAAATACCATTGGACACAAACTACGGTTCATTGATGTGCAATTTTTATTCTTAATTTGTACATTTTGTAAAGAAAAAAAATGTAAACAGATCCTTGCTTTCAATTACCTTATCGACAAGTCAGACAAAAGTTGAGAGAAAAAACAACCATTTCAATTTCATGGTTATGCCATAATACGATACATATATTTGTTACGCTAAGTTGATCTTTATGGTTCTTACTGTTACGTTTCCACTGATAGTTCAAAACGATTAGTTTTATCCTGCTATATTTTTAAGATTAAGCTGAAAACATATCATGTGCATTTTACTACTGAATTAATTTTTGTTTTATAAAATGTTTTAATTCTTTTCTGGCGATTGTACCCGGTTGTGGATTTTTAATTGAAGCATCTATATTCGAGAGGCATAGCTCTTGGTCAATGCAGTATTAATAAATGTGATGAACAGCAAAGAAATTGAAAGATACAACACGCGACTAAGATCACATTGTTTTTCTCGTTGAAAATAATTGTATTACAAAAAACAAAAAACAAAAATATCTTCGAATATTTTGTCAAAGATAATACTCAAATTCGCTTGATCTTTTAGTAATCTCTTTAGTGAATGTTACATGACTGAATATATTTAAAAGTCAGTTCTATAACAATAACACGATGCTTGTCATTAATTTAGATACCTACTTATCGTTGATATTCATTCATGCTTCTAGGCAATCGATTAAAATTACTAAGTAACGAATTCGCATGATTACATTATACCAGAATGCTTTTGATTGTTCAGTTGTAACTCTGTTCGCATTGCGCAATTCCCACAAGTTTAATTATTATTTTTTGTTGTTGCAAATATCCACCCATGCAGAGCATACTTTTTTTGCTTAAGCGTTAATCAATAAATCGATTTGTATTAGCACAAAGAATGCACCAGATGATTTACGTTATTTCGTGCTCTCATATGAAATGCAATTGTATCGATGATCTTTTTTAGATAAGCATTTTCAGACAAAAGCGACAATTTTATTTTAAAACTAATTTTGATGAATCTCCAGACATGTTCCAGACAACTCGGTGCGTTTAGAAATCATAGTTGAATTATTGTATGACACGCTTATTTTTGTGAGGGAACGAGCGAGTAAATGTTGCAAACAATTAGAATCACACGATTTGACAATTTTACAAATGTATAAATGAAAAGATTTAAATTTTTGGGGAGGAGAAGGAAAAAGTGTACGAGGTCCGTTCGGCGATGTTTTGTAGGAGAACCAACCTTTTGAGGCTTCCAGGAACAGTCAGTCGTGAATCTCTGCCTTTGGGTTATTTGGGAATCATTAAAATCCATTTATATGTGTTTTATATATCACTTTTCTACTACCGAATGTTATCATATGATTAACTCGGACTGAGAGTAATAAGTAGAGTAATAAGATCTGACTGGAACACTGTACGAGTAATTAAATTATATGCCAATGTGGCCAGCCATAAAAAGAAACTTACTCTTGTTAGAAAAATATAAATCTTTATTATCAGTCAAGTCGAAGTGTTGAAAATTAAGAAAACGTTTGATCACATTTGTTTGTATAATTATCAAACCCATTTTAAATAATCAATTGAAAATAACAACAAACTTTAGAACAAACATTGTTTAAACATTGGATTCCCAATAAGATTTTTGATGAGAATTATATATTGCCGAAGGAAACATTTTGTAGAGTTTCACATGCCAAAAATCTAATAAAAATTATGAATATACAAACGGATGGCTTATATGTTAGAAAAAATTTGTCTTTAATTAGAGAATCTGAAAATGTATAGTCACGCTGTACAGAAAAGAGGCAATCTATTAGTTAATAACCAAATAATTTATGACGAAAAAAAAAAGTTTTTAAAAAAATGTAATAAGTTTATAATCATAAGTTCCGAACTGATTTGTTTTATATCATTAGTATGTGTAATGATCTTGATAATGTGGAAGAATTAGAAAAAAAAAGATTGTCAAAAATCTGCATTATCTTAAAACTTGGTATTTATTTTGTGGCATTTTAACAATTTTCGCGTTGAGAAAAGTTTGTACCCAGTAAGAGAAACTATATGTTTTAAAAGTAGTTATTAAGGTTCGAATGGTGTAATACTTGAATGTTGAAGGATGTATTGTAAGCTGGATTTGATAGTCTACAAATGAATATTTTACAGCAATTCAAGTTTTACTTTTCATTTCTTACAACTCTTATCTTACACAATAGCTTTTCAGATGTTGAAAAAAAAACGATTTTTGTATTTTATTTTAATTTGTTAATAATAATTTGTTACATAAATTTGTTGTGAGTTCTGCGCTTTTGCTTGTCAATTCCAGCTTACTCAGATGGGATGTTGAATTTATCGTTATTAATGAATTACATTAACGTAATGTCCAATTTTATAATACATGAAAATTGATCGTGCCACCAAATTTTTGTTACATTGAACATGAATATTAGCATAGCTATATATAATTAAAAAAAATCACTATTATAATGTTTAAATGAGATGTTAAACTTCGTTCAGAAATGGTTTAACTCATTCGGATAAATTTATTGATATCTACATTATCAGTAAGACCATCCTATCAAGAACTTGAATGAATCTGCGCTGATTCAATGAGTTGAACTTATTTTGTGATCAAATTAAAATATAAATTTACTCCGTGCTTCATTAAGCAGTATAATTGAATAAATATTATGTGCTAAAACTATTCGATGTGAAACAATAAATTTCAAGTAAAATGAAATTTTTTACTTGAGTTTGTTCGAATTGTACGTTCAGTATGCCTATACGATCCTGAACGTAGTTAGTTTTTATTATATGTTTATGAAAGATGTTTTGCTGTAAATGCGTTGCACCGCCCCGACACCGCCCAATCCAACGTTATGTATAACAAAGGATCAATCTGTTATTCTTTCGATGATTCGAAACAGAATTTTTATAAATTATATTGTCATTCTTTTTAATGTAGCATGAAACGATGTATGACAAAAAAGACATACGATTTTAAGTAAATTATACGATCCAACAAAATTAACCCCAATTTTTATTTTATATCAAACCTTTGCTAACCTGTAGTAGATTTTCGATAAAATTTAACAGTTACAAAAATAAACAATGTTTAAATATTTTGAAATCAAATCTAATTTGACCCGACTAAGACAAATCGTTATAACAAAAGTGTAACTAGATCGGTGGCATGGTCATTAAAAGCACAAGGAATACTCGTATAGAAAGACTATTTGAACGTAATGTTCGTTACCGTAGTTAGTTTTTGCTGAGTGACGCAATTTAAGAACTAACACCTAAGTAAAAATTACAATTATAAGATGCAACTGTAGTCCCCCCCCCCTGAAACTGAGAGCGTTAGCTATCTGACTGATGATATCCAACATGTTTAAATGAGTGAAGATGATTCCACATATGGATATATATTTGTGTTGACATTAACTCATTCTTTGTAAATTGATTTACAATAGTAAAAATTACTTACAAAAAAAGTCCTGTATACTCTTAATCATATACGGTTTTGTTTTCGTTGACTTGAATTTAATAATTTTTTCAGTTCTGAGTTTATAAATCTTTAATAAATCTGGTTTTATCAATCAAACAAATTCTTAATTAAATGTTCCTTTTTTTCTCTGCATATGAAACGGCTGTGACTTGAGTATCATCAATTTTGCGACACGCTTGTTATTGTCTAATATCGACAGTGTCTCTGAAAAAAAATCATATGCATTCAGACGATAGGTCTAATAATTCAGCGCGTCAGCAAAAAGCGTATTTGTCATCGCGTTATTGGTTTAATAACAAGCGACTTTATATCAGGTTGTTCGTTTTTTCTCGAGCACTGTGCACTGTTATTATGGCTCTTGTCATTGGTCGCTAATTCTTCTTATCTGCCCTAAATGAAATAGTTGCGATTCTTTACTTTCGTTCCACATGTGCATTCAAGTGGAGGGTTATCCACTTAACTGACGAAGGGACTTCCAAATAGGGTTGACATCAAGGGAACGACCAAGAAATATATGACATGTAGGAATATCATTTGTTGTAATAGAGCGTATTATCAACGCTTGTGCGAGCTCACGCTATGCGCTTTTTCGCCCGTTAAAAGGCAAAGTATCCTTATTATGTCACTCGTGAATTTTAATTAATCGCCCGGCTGTGATGATAATATCCTCAAAACTATAATCAAGACAACTTTCATTTTCTTTAATTGTCATTTTGATTTCATACAAATTTATTTATACAAATATAGTTACAAAAAATTGAAGTTTTTTGCAACAATTTATTTATAATTCATATGCAGATATATGAAGTTTATAATGCACCATATATGCAGCATATATGGTAACATAATTCATATTCATACATGGTTAGTATATATTATCCAAACATATTTGCGACATATATATGCGGTATATTTGTTTTTACTAAAGGGTAATTTGAAAACAGAAAAAAAAGTAATTAAAAAAGCGCAGTACGAATAATAATGTTGATTCGCGAGGAATTTACGCGTATACAAACGAGCCATTGAACCAACTCATTGATTCAGTGCTTTTTGATTCCCCCTTTTTACCCTCGCTCAAATATCAAAGCTGTTATACGTCGTTGACTTTTATTACATTGTATCATGAATTCATGAATGCCTTTATACACTTTTGTGCCGAACACTTGTTTTAATTGTCATTTTTTTTTGCCCGTGCGATCTACAATATTGATTGTCATTCAAACATTTTTGATGATTGTTGTCGCTAGATGGATTGTTGAAATAAAAGGATGAGAAAATTTTCTTAAATGTAATAAACAAATGAGAATGAAAATGCAAAAAAAAGCAGTGACGAATGGGATGGTGGAAATTTGAAAAAAAGAGGGATAAAAATAAAGGATGCGGAGGAAGGACAACGCGGAATAAAACGCGAGTTGAGATATACGAGCGAATTCGGTGTAAACGAGGAAAGCGGGGCGATGATAGCAGCAAGAGGAAAAGGTTGGAGAAAAAGAAAGAGAACATTGCTGCGTATGAACATTGCGAGAGAGATGGCAAAGAAATGGAACGGGAGAGAGACCCCACAAAGGCAGTAAGGCTCTTTTGATTCGCGAGCTAATTGGAATGCCAGGGATGCCATCGAGAATAGAGCAGGGGTTTAGATTCTAGAATCCTGAAGTCCCGGCATGAAGCATCCGCTAAGGGCGGAGCTTGTTTCACGCAAGTCAGTAACGTGAACGAACATATTTTGAATATCCAATCGTTTCTTCGCTGGATAATTTTGCATCAAACTGTAAAGACAGTTCTGAAAACAAATTGTATACTTTTTTAGGTTTATGAAAAAAAAAAACATTTTTTAAAATCATTTATACTTTTATTCAAAGTTTTTGATTAATTATGATAGCGTCATATTATAACACGCAATAATAAAGAAGTTGTACAAACATTTTTCATTATATTCGTTGATTACATGTACGAGTAAAATCATCATATTTTTATATAATCGCTATTCTAAAGGTAATATAAAGGTACTGATAAGGTGGAGAAAAAGATACTGCTGTGACATCTTTACGTGCGAGATTCCTGTAGAGTTAATTTTTTTCGATAGACTCTGTGAAATTGATTCTTCAACTTGGAGAACTTTTAGTAATTTGATTTAACCTATTAAAAGTTATCAGTATAAAATTCGAATTACATTTTAATTATTTTTTTAATTCTAAAATCAGAAAAAAAATTTTTCAAATAATTTTTTTTGTTAGTGAATAAAAAGATAAAAAAATGTGTTGAGGTAAAAAAGCGAACTGAATGAATAATTTAAAGCATTTCACCGATGGGATAAATTTCTTCATTGAAATCAACTGTTCATCTTCGTCTTATTGTATAGATTCAACAATTGGGAGATATCCAATTCTGATCAAGCACTCTTTGAACTTATCAATAAATTGAGCATACAATTTCATCGCTTCTTCATCTTCTGGTTTACATTCAATTGGTTCTGGCCTTTTGCTGAAAAGACAGCTGACGTGATACATAAAATGGTAGCTATCTTCGGCGATCTTTATATTAATGTTAACAAAACGACGAGAACGACATTCTGAGTAATCGGGTCGCTGAATACCCCACTGTAGAAGAAAGTTAACAAGTAAATGTTAATGCAAAATTAATTTTATATTGAATAATGAAATTACGTTTTTTTTAAAATAAGATTTATTGAAATTAAAATTACCGTTTGTGTCCAGTGTCCAAGTGTATCGTAGTATTGCTCCTCTTCAAAGTTTGAATCTTTTTCAAAAATATTTTGCACTACTCCCTCTGTCAATCTGCAAAGAACATATATTCATGAGTTGACAATAAATTGTTCATTGACAAATTTTTTATTAAATATTATTATATAAAAATATTATATATAATATTTTCATATATACCTCGGAATAGTATACACTATTTGGTTGATCTTAATATCATCAGAATGTTCAAGAGGGAATTTTTTCATGAGCAACGGTTTCATTTCAAATGTACATTCATTAACTGAAATCAAATTTCTCAAGTAAAACAGTGAACAGTTCATACATTTATCCTTTTTTAAAAAATATTAAAATAATTACATTTGTAACTGGCGTTTTTAATAAGTTTCATTTCAATAGTAGGTACCAACGGGGTATCCGAATCAAACAAATATGATGACGCCCATAAATAGTTAAAATCCTGTGAATAAATATCTCCTCGGCTACCTCCAATTTCGTTCCACTTTTCCTCGCAAAAGTATCCTATTGTATATTCCAGAGCTTGATGAAGGATATTCATTTGCAACTTGTTAGTAGGATTAATTGGATATGAGTCGTTGATTATAATGTCTGGCTTTTTTTCTTCTCGTGGACGAAATCCACATGTCGTTCGACAAGGAATCTGAATTAAATAGAATCAGTATTAAAACAAAAAAAAAAACAGCAAATATGAAAATAAAAATCAATCACAACTATAATTTTGAATTTTATATCATACCTTGGTATTCCTGAAAAAATCTTCCATTTTATACTTCTCGTCTTTCAGAACTATAACGTAAAATACGTACGCCTTTGAAAATGCTAAAATATTGCGGTTTTCCTCCAAAACAAATCTGTAAAAGGGAAAGAAAAAATTGCGTATTATTGTTTATACTGAGGTTATCTCGTTTGGTTTTACTTATGAAACTATTATCAAAATTTTATCAAAAACAAACTTAACTAAGGGCGGATTCAAGGAGGACCATGACTCCTTCCTCTTAAGTTCTAATTTTTCAATATATCAGTCATGTATATCAAAACTTTACGCTATCCTTACAAAAGTAGATAATTCTTTTAATAAATAAATTTTTCGAAAAATTATTTGTTGACATTTTTCGTTTCAAACTTTGAATATACATATAACTATTTGTTGTCTTTAATAAAATAGTTTTTCACTAATTTTCAAATCTCTAAACCATCTTACTTTAATATTTGAGTTTTATGTTAATTTGATTGAAAATTATTAGATTGAAGAATACACAAAAGGGAAAACTTAAAAATTAGATATTTGCGAAAATATCACGGTTCGAAGTGGACTTGGTACCACGCAATCAATTAAGGATTGAAAAAATTATAAAAAAACTTTTAAAAAAATGTATCTAAAATGACTGACTACCCTTTTACAAAATACTCCGATAAATTTTTTTGTAATAACTCTCATCAAAGTTTAATATTTTAAAAGAAATATGCTGATTAACAAATATTGAATAACTTTTGTAAAAAAAAGTTAATGGATGCACGGAGAAAAATGTGTGATGATTTTCATATATTTTCAACATACAATTTGGGTAACCTCTGATCGTTCGAAAGTCATTTTACAAAAAGTTTGAGCGTTCGACTGCTATTGGATGATCAAAGGTTACGAAATTTGTTTATAATACAAAGTATAAGAAATTTATCACACAATTCTTTCCGTGTACGTTTTTATAATTAAATTCTACAGGCTTTCAATTTTCAATACTATATTTGCAGGTTTATTTGTTATAATATTTGTTAATTTTATAAAACGTAAAAAATGTTCTGACCGTCGGGCCGTTTCTTTGATCGCACCGATAAAGATAACGAGTAGGTATTTTTTTTTTGTTAGAACAAATTAATTTTTAATTAATTTTGAAAATCCTTCATACCTGCAAGTGTGTATATTTGAATGAAATACACGTTCTATTGAACTTTCAGTGGGTATGTATGTATGTTTGTATGTTTATTCAGATGTCGCCTCTGGTTAAAACCAGCTTGGCTGATAATTAAATGACTAAGAAAATTAAAGAATAAAATTTACATCTTCGATTAACAAAATAGAGACGATATAATATATACAGGCTTGATACAAATATGACTAGAATTTTGAAGAGTATGTCTAGTATAAATAATAATTATATAAATAAATGAATAAATAAGTTGTAGTGGAAACTGAGACAAGCAACAAGGAGACACGCGCATAGCCAATCAAAACTCAAATACGAAAGAGAAGAAAACAGACTTATAGACAAAACACGAATCCACGTTTCATGTTTGCTGATAAAAAAGAAAATCAAAAAGCTTTTCCCTGAATGCACCGATTGACAGTCCAGGGTGAATCTCATTCGGGAGGGTGTTCCAGAATCTGGTAGCAGCGACTATGAAGGAGTTATAAAAGACATTTCCTGCTGCAAAAGGTACAACTAGTTGGTGAGGAGATCTTCTAGATGTTTTATTTGTGACAGTAGACCTATATATAAGGTGATTGGCAATATACGAGGGTCGATGATGTGAAAGAAGGCCATAAACAAAAATCCCCAAGAACCATTTACGACGATTTTCAACTTTAAGCCAGTGCAAATTATTATAGTATGGTGTTATAGAGTTTCTCACTCCGACTTTGAAGATGAACCTAACACACGAATTGAGAACCACTTGGAGTTGATTATTCATGTAGTGGGGGAGATCAGTAAGTACGAGGCAGCAATAATCACCAACTATTTCCGGAGTTCACAAGAGAGATAAGAGTTGCTCCGTTTGATTTTTCTAAGGCCAAACCAAATAGGTACGCATTGAAGAATAATACCAGACTTCAACCAATGTTTAATTTTAATCGCGAATGTATCCATGGCTGCAATTTTTAAATGCTGCGATATCTTTTTACTGACACACTGTGCGAGAAAACGATACATCCACGACTGAATCTTTTGCTATGACTAGTAATGACGGACCATCTCAAACTGATGCATTACGCAAAGCGGTCAAATTCTTTGATTTATTCTAAACTATACTTGACACAACAATAAGAGAAAACCCTATTTTTAAATATTTAAAATTATTTTAAATATTTTTAAATAATAATAAGAATTTTCAATTTCACCAAACAGACATTTAGTTTAATAATTGTCTCATTTTTGGTATTTGGTCGATGCATATTATCCAGATGGAAATAAACATAAAATATGCTGGGTCATCAGGCACGTAGAATCGACGGAAGAATATTTTCAGAGTTTTCATTATACAGTTTTCATTAGTTATACTTTTTATAATTTTTTCAAATTTTTGTTTTCAAACAACAAATATTAAGAAATATTATTTATCATTATAAGTGTACAATATATATATAAATATATAAAATATATCATGAAAACTGTCGCAGTCGCAGGGTATGTCGCGTCGGTTCGGTCGCGCGAGATATCTCGTGCGTAGTTGCCCAGGAGTTAATCATTTCTAACTAGTAAAAAAATATTTAAAAGACAATTGATTTGATATTCACAACAACTGATATTTGTAAAATAAAATTTTTGAAGGAGATAACTACGAGAGTTACAAAAAGAGAAAATATTAAATTGATAGTTTTCATGTATGTTTCAGTAGAAATTTTGAAAAATCACATACCTGCAGGAATGTCTATTATGATAAAAATCTTGATACGAATTTGTTTTGCATTCAAAAATAAAACAATGCCTGACCCAATGTTTTATATCGACCAAAAATTTGTCCATGGTTAATGTTAAGAACTGACAGTTTCTTTTGAGACGTGTTGTGTACAAGTTCACGGTAGACTCGCGACTAAACGTTAGGACAATGGAAGTATCCAAATGCAGCACGCAGCATTTTTACGTTCACTTTATGGTCAATCTCAAATTTCCCAAATATACTAAAGAAAATAAAAATGCAACACTTCTCATAAGAAACTCATATAAAGTGTCAAATAAAATGTAATGTAATTATTAAAGATAAAATTCATTGTACGTTTTTTTCTAATTTTTATAAAACTAAAATGTTAAAATAATATTCAGACGAGGAAATTGTTTGATTTTTATTTAGTTTATTCTCAATATTTTCTTCGAATAATCAACATACAAATTAAATTTTAAATGTAAAAAGTTAAACTGCGAGTCAAACTGCTTATTTGCTTTTATACTCACTTTTATAAATCAATATAACAAATTAGCAAGTAATAATTAAAATCATATCGACTTACTATGTCTACAGATATCCAATTTAAAATTTTAATTGTAATAATATAATATTCAACATGTCTTAATACAAAATTTTCATTTTTCTATTTTCTTAAATTAATTCATATGATAAATGAATATTACGAAATATTGTAACATAATATTTAGTAGTTTAATTTTGTAAATTTATTAGTTCAAGTCTGTTAAGTAGATTAAGTCTGTAAGTTTAAGTCTGAATTTGAAAGCATTGAGCGGTTAGTTTGCTTACAAAAGCTTGCAAACTAAATATTTCATTCCAATTTTCTTTTTATATATTTATATTATGAACTGAAGAATGTTCAATGATTTGTTTATTTGAACACCATCAAACTTTTTCTTGAAATGAAATGAAATGAAATAGGTACAAATCGCATCATTCAAACGATGAAAGAATATGTTCTCGGGTCTTCTTTGTGTACACAAATATTTAAAAAAATATTAAATTTGCTAATTTCTTTCTAAGTACATCCAGTTGATTGAAAATGTATTGCTTAAATCCACTAGGCCTCGACTGACGACCCCACTGAGACGGATCATATTGTCCCACAGGGGTTTGATCGAACTGTAGGTTTAAACGTACCGTCGTTCGTATCGAAGGTATACATGGGTGACGACTGGGCCGTTTTACTTCAAAGGGTGAATCCCGATTGGCAATTGTTGTGAAAGAATCTTTTGACTTTCTGAAAATAACATCTATATGAGCGGGGTGTATATTTTTCAATGACCGTGAATCATTTAATATTTATTATTCATATTTACTGTAAGAGATTATGAACTTCTTGGTCCTTCTTTTCACCGCTCGTCTCACTTTCGACGCTACTGGAAAGTTCGTTCATTGATATCGAGTCCGTTTTAATTGTACGTTTTTCACAATCTAAAATAATATTACAAATGAATGAAAAATCGTTACATTTAAATTTCATGTTTTGCAGAAACTTGAAGGACAATTACCATTCAATAAATCTTCATTTTCAACTATCATTTCAAGAGGAGGAACCAGCGATAACTTTACATCATACAAATTTTGTGATACCCATAAATAGTAATTGAAATCGATCGCAATGCACGATCTTTTTTCATGCCATTCTTCCATTATGTTCCAATTTTCTTCGCAGAATTGCTGAAGAGTATACTGCATGCATTGATAGAGGAGCTGCAAATCGTCAGAAGAACTTCGACCGATTTTTCTTTTTGATATAATTTTTATGTCTGCGATGATTTCTGTTTTATTCTCTGAATTCTTCGTGCATTCGCTGCAAGGAATCTGGAAAAAAAATTAAAATTAATTTTCATATTAAATTGTAAATTAAAATTATATTACATTATAAAGTTTAAATAAAAATGAAATATAACAATCGTCAATTTTTTGTATATCTCAAACCTTTGTATCGTTGAAAAACTTTTCCAACTCTGGTATTTTATTTTTGAAAGCTATGACAAAAAATTGTTTCGAATCCTGTTTGATTGCTGAACTTTCTGAAATATTCTTCTGTAGTTGTACAACACATCTGTAAGGGATATAGAAAATTTTGTATTATTTTAAGTCCATTTCGTATAGCTTATCTAAAAAAGACAAGATCGACTTTATATAAAAATAATAAATTATCAATTATTTGTTTTGGTATTATCCTATATAACACAGTTGACCTAAAGATTAGATTGTCATTACATTCAGATGAATCGTACTACCTCAGCACACCGTGTTTAACCATCCAGTTTAACTCATTTTTTACGACGCATTAAAGGTGTTAACTATTTCTTACTTTTTTGTTCAGATTACAAAAATTGTGCAACATATTTTTCGTTTTTGGGTAATAACAATTACATTCTTACCCATTGATACAGTCATCATTTTTTTATATTCTTAATACTAGAAAGTCTTAATACTAGAAAAAAAGTAATTTTAAAAATTGATGCCAACATTCTTCAATGGCAAGGAATACGTTTAGTGAGTAAAGTGGGCCTTGTGGGCCAAAACACAAGTGGATCTGTGTGACAGAGAAAGATAGTTTGGTGTGTGTATGAATTTAGGTTGAGTTTTCAATATTTCTAACAGACTGAATAAAAAATTCTCGAGATAAAACGAATAGACATTTTATTTACTGTAAAAATTAATCACTGACTATTTTAATTATCACTCTAGGGAGGACTATTATTTTTTTTATTATTTCCATTATATATGCCATTTTCTATTCATTTTAAATTGATGTAGTTATGTAGTGTTTGTAGTATAAACACACTGTATAAACGACCAAAACCTCCATGAGTGATAAAAGTCAAAATAGTGCACGTGTGTTAGTGTTTCAGAAGCATTAATGCGCGGGTCAGTGGTTTGATTGTGTGAAATGGAGGGGGTCAGGTCGTCCAGAAAATGCGTTAATTTTCTAAATAGTTATAAAAACAACCGTGTTAAAAGTGCTTACACATTTCAAATTTTAAAAATTAGTTGAAAATTATTAAGAATTGTGGCATAGATATTCCCTAAGAACAAACTTTAATTTCTGAAAAAGTTATAAGTTAATAAAAAAAGTTTCACTCGAAGTTTCAATAAACGAGCAGTGAAGCCACGTCCCGTAAGGTGAAAGGGTAATCTGCCGCGTCATATTTTTTTAAAAATTCTGGAATTTATTTTATCTGTTTTTTTTTATCAAGGAGTGCATTTTGAACACGGGTAATATTGTAGGATTTTCTTTATTTCCCACAATATAATGTGGAACAATCCTAATAATAATATAGGGAGGTATTTGATCATACTGTCTAAAAATTGTAACACAAAGAAAAAATTCAAAACTTACCCGGAAGTGCGTGTATTAGTATAACATTCTTGTCTACACTGGAGTACGCATTCAAGAATAATACCACGCTTCACCCAATTTTGAATGTCAAGAAGAAGCTTAGGCATGGTTGAAAATTGACACTTTCGCTTTGTGACTAATACTGCGTCCGAATTAATAGTAGACTCACAACTGAAGCTTAGGGTATCATGGGCTCACTAATAGTCTTCTTAAATGTGCCGCAGATGTATCTAGTATAACCCACAGCGCTGTAGGTAGTTACAAACAGAATGGTAAAAAAGGCACCGTAAACTTTATTGGAAAAAAAAATTTGTGACATCCAAACCGATTACTCGGATAGGAAAACAGCATCAGAATTTATTATTATTTTTGACAAAGCTCGGGCGGTGAAGTTTCATACAAAAATTTTAAATGAATATAATAAAATTTGGTCGAAATGAGCAAAAAATATATCGATAAAAAAGTTTTCTATAATTCGAGCCAAAATTTTACCTTTGAGGTTATGGTCGGTTTACAATGATTTCATAGTAAATTGATCCTGTTTATTGATCCGTGTACTTGAATTTATCTGAAAACAATTAACAAATTTTGTACTTACCGCGGTGGTTACATTTATGCAGCAATGCATCCTCATGAAATAAATTAAATGTACTGGATTTGTAAATAACAATTTTCGATTTTTAGATTTGTTGCCACGGAGTTAGAGACTTTGTTTATAAAAATTAAAATATTTGTTGATTCCTACAATAACTGAGAAAAGCGCGATTCTACAAGTAATGAGAGAATTTGTAGCATATTAACTCGGGACTAGGCGCTCACATGGTCATTTTGCCGCTCGGAAAAAGATAACCGAGTAGGATTTTTGTTGTTCGACAAAGAGGTCCAAAAAATACGCGATCACTGCCGGGTTAACTCTTTCGATCCCGAATTATTTATATTAAAGAATTAAATTTTGTCTTGTACAATCGTTTTGTGGAAGAATTTTCAAATGGAGCGAGGTCTAAGCAAACACGCAATGATTCTTTTCTCTTCTACAAATTTTAATCGCGTTCGATATCAGCGATTCAAAAGTACGTTGCTTTAAAGTAACGATAGGAGCAAAAGGGTTAAATATAATTTTTTATGAATATTAAAAAACAATGAGTCCTACCGTTGAATTCCTCCTCAAAAACGAGGAGCTATTATATTTATTAACAATTATGTGAGGAAAAGCCAACTAACTACCAGTTGAAAACATTAAAAAATAAAACATTAAACATATTTTAAAACATGTGAATTATAGTTTTTTGATCCCTATAAAAACACTTTTTTGAGTTCGCCTTATAGAAGTAGAGAAAAGAACGATGTAAAATATGATTCTAACTTGAATATACAAAAAAGCACTCAACTGGTTTTTCCTCACAGCCACAGAATTTAAAACAAAACTTCAATTCTTTTGTGTTGGAATATGTAAAATAAGTAAGAAAATCACGTTTTTTTCGTTAAATTAATTTGATGACTAATTGATATTAAAAAAATTCTGCAATGTCGGTAGCTGACGGTTCCACAATATATTAAATTAAAAATTAATCTCTGTATGACCGTCCACTTCAATCCTTCTGTAAATGTAATGTAAATACTAACCATGATTGCAATAGTCCGGACCAGAACTGACAATTTCATTTTGGTCCGAACCTTTGATTGCTAACATAGGTGAACTATCTCTACTATTTTCTGCATTTATGTTTGTATGTTTATTCCGATGCTAAATTATTCTAAATTTTTTTGGACTATATGTTAATCAACTTGCTTAAATATCATATTTTAAGAAACAAAACATATGGTATACTTCTATTTGTGTGTTGGTCACAACGCATAAAGCTATAAAAAAAGGAACAGGAAGTCCCATTGAATTTTTTTCAAGTCAGTTTTTGTTCTTAAATTTAATCTTTAAATTTCAATTCTGGTAGGTCATAAAATGTCATCAGTCAGAAAATCAGATTTTTTTTGTTTTCAATTAAAAAAACTCAACGGTACAAATGATATACAAAGAAACGTCCTTGTGTTTCATTAAGTTTATTATATCATCATAAGTTATCACTTTCCTTTTGCGGATGATAGTTTTAAAAAATCACTGTTCCATTTGACGCGCAACGACGAGAAATTACCATTCGCCAGTTTCGTTACTGTCTTCATGCTCAAGCGAGGACAATGACCGTTGATGCAGTTCATGGAGTCTCTGACTCTGCTGTTCATGGTTGAGCTTACGCCACTTTATGCGACGATTTTGGAACCAAACTTTCACTTGTGCTTCCGTAAGTCGAAGAGCGTGTGCCAAATACAATCTCTCGGGCCCGACCATGTACTGTTGTCGCGAAAATTCTCCCTCCAATCGCTCCAATTGCTCTGCCGTGAATATGGTTCGCACCCTTTTCAATTTACCCCCGTTACTGTTGCCCGAACATGAATCAGCGGAACTGTGTTTCCCTTGAGAATCGTCTTGACCTAAAACAAAAATTAAAATGTCTCAAATTATGTAAATTTTTTTAAATGTTAAATTACATTTTTAAACTAAAATAATTATCGTTCTAAAAAAAAAAAAAAAATTCAACATGCGGGAACCCACATAGAGTGACGAATTTGAATAGATGATTAGACATTTTTTGCTTTTTTTTATTCTAGTAACGATATGGCGAAATCTAACAGATTTTTTTGTTGTTGTTTTATATTTTATTCAAATAATAATTTGAGAGATAAAGAAAAAGGTGAATTAATATACAAAATGTGTACTAAATTCACTATGAAATGCTGTTTAAAATGTAGAAAACAAACGGTTATTAATGTTACTAGAAATTTGATCCGACGAATATATTTTTGTGGTAGATAGGCAGAGACATGCATGCATTATATATTTTACGAAAAGAGTTAGCATACAATTATTTCATCACTTTTAGTTTTAGAGTTTTTAAATTTGCAAAAATAATTTTATCGATCAAACCAACAATTCAATATTTTTCACTATTCAATTTGAATACAAATTTTTGACACAAACCCTAGAGTAAAATATGTTCAAACACCGGATGTGCATTTATCATGAAATTGCAAGTAATTTGAAACACATCAGGGAAAATATAAATTTTAATTGTGCACAAACTACATAAAGTTTTTATATTTTGAGAGTAACAAATATGTAAAATTTTTATTAGAATGTAATTTTCAAGATTGTTAACATGACATTTCTGCCGTGTTCACACCAGTAAATAAAATAAAAATGCATGAATATACGAACAGAATATCTTTTCAATTTTGAGTAAAAAAATGACCATAACAAAAAGATAAATCTTACAGAAAAAAATGTCTTTAAAAATCTCAAATTGATCAAAAACGTTAATCAATTATCAAACCTGAAACTTTGCTTATTAGCACCATTCCTCATACTTGGTAAAAAAAATTGTTATCGCCAATAAAACAAACCGATTAGTTAAAAAAATAAGTTGAACCTCAAATTGTTGAACATCTTGCTTTGATAAAATAAAATTTCTCCAGATGAATTACAATTAGGTATAATAAGGTATACCTTTTCGAAACTGTTGCGCTCGATGTTTGTCCCTCTGATTATTTCTCAATCCCAAGATGGCATCAATTGTGAAAGATTTGGCCTGCTGCTGCTGGTGTTGTTGTTGCGGGTGCGTTTGCTGCAGGTGGGTCATAAAAGCTTCCCTGGTCATGGAGGACCGGATCGAGGTGCTCCCCTCGTCCTTTGCAATGAACGAGCCATGTTTCATCCGCTCGAAATTCAAAGCCTCAAAACGGTTGGGTAGCCTGGAGGTCGACTGCTCGTGCAGGTGTCTCAGCTCGGTGATGCTCTCCGCGGGAGGATTCTCCGTTACCAGACTGCCCCCTCGGAGTCGCTCAAACGAGACGATTTTGTCGCCGCTCAAAACGTCCCTCGCGTGCTCAGTCATCGGGTCAATCTTGTCCTGCTCTCGTTGCAGGTTCGCGAGATTGACATCCTTCATAAGGCGGTTGTTGAATGGGTACCCGTCCAGCTTTTGGTTCTCGTTGCCGTTCTTGTCCGGCAGGTGCGAAAGCGCATTCTGTCGGCTCAGGTTCAACGTGAACTCGTCCTTGAAGTGCTGAAACCTTTTGTTCTTGTAATAAGCGGACGTCGGTGGACTGGCCTTCATCGGCAGCTCTGGCGGCCGGTACAAAACTTCGGGATCCACGTTGCTAGAAAATATGTTGAACAGACCTTTCGACTTTGCGATGTTCATCTGCCTCTGCACGGCCAATCCACTGGGGCAAGTCTCGCTCGCCATCGCCGATGTCGCGCCGACGTCCGCGCTCTTCTTTTTGTTCTCGAGGTCCAAGCCTTTGTCATCCTTGTGACTCTTCCTCGGCTTGTCGGGATCCAGACCTTCGTCCTCGGTGTATTTGAAGTTGCCGATCAGGTCCAGCTCGCTCGACCGGTCGTAATCCTGATAGGCGCACGGGTTGTCAAAACCCTGACCGATCGAACTGTCACTCTTGTTCGAAGACTCGTCGGCGGTGCTATTTGACAGCGAGTAAAGATCGCCCGATTCCATCATCTCTAAAATTCTGTTTTTTTTTGCACTTTCTCACTCACAGTTCAAAGATCACCAATTTCACATCACTTGTCGTCATCGAATCATTAGGATCAACTTCACCCCGACTGTAAGAGCACACTGAACGATTCGCAACTGCAATTTCCAATTCATAGTACCAACACTGAATTCCCTCTTGTTTTTTTAAAACAAATTTGTTTCGTTTTTTTTTTCACTTTTATATTTGGGTTTTGATTGATTACAAAATTAAATGAGGCTTAATTTGGTTTGAGGACGAATCCGAACTGTGAGACTGTCAGTCCATCCTCAGCAGTGAGAATGTTTTCAAGTAAAAGTCTGCGAGGTTTTGCACAAATGAAGCGGCACTTTTTTCGTCGACCGGAGCGTGCAGCGAGGTCTCATTTTGCGCGCAAACCGACGAACTAATTCGCGTACACCGAATGAGCAGCGGTCAGTTAACTCGCCGGGACGAAGAATTTCTGATTAATATCGCCAAGTATAATATTTAACTGGAGTCACCCTCGGATTGATAACATGTTACATGAAAAGCCACCGGCAATCAAGCACACACATCACTTCTGCAATTCCCAAATGGACCGCATAATCCAACGGTCAATATTTTTTCACCTTTGTTGCTCATCCGGGTTTGACTTGATTGGTGAAACCCACCATAGCGCCGTTGCCAGGGCACGCCCACAAAATCTTCCACCACCTCGCAGGGGTTGAATCCAAGGGTGATCCTATACATTTACAATCGTCCCCTCTCTTTCTTTCTCAACCTGCATCCCTATCTTTTACATTAACTTTTGTTTCCAACTATATCTTAATCTGCAATCACAAACGCGTTACGGTTTTATTCATTATTTGAATATCTTAATCAATCAGTACTGTTGCTAAATGGATATTCATACAATACACCGTTTGACATTCGTCTTGGTTCAAAATTGTTTGTAAAAATAATTTGAACAAAATCAAAACTTTCTTGAATAAAATAGTTTAACGATAAAATAAGTGCAATTTTCTTGATTAATTAATCAGTAGTATAGCTAAACAAATGTGCCCACAATGCAATGTTTGTCGTTTTATTTGGTTAAAAAGTATTTGTAAAATTAATAGGAAAAAACATTATGCTTAGAGATTCTTGAGGTGGCTCAACAAATAAACAAAATGTCAGAACTACATCAGGAGATTTGAAAAAAAATTTATAGCTGAATGAAGATACAAGGTACAATTATTTATTGTTTTAGTGGTTCGTGTAAATTTTTTTGCCAAATATTTTTGAAATGAAAATGGTTCAAAAAATTGTAAATTAAGAAACCCAAAAAAATAATAATAATAAAGATATATTGTATAACGTTCATAGAATCAGAATTTTATTTTCAAAAACTTTTTTTTTCATTTTTTATAAAATTTTTTGAATACAAAATATTTTTAATAATGCAAAAATAATTTCATTTTATTTTTAGTTGGTTTTCTATATCTTTCAAAAATTAAAATGTCAACCAAGAACAAACGTAATCCATCCGTGGCCACCTTTTAATACCGTCAATTTTTTCACTCTCGTTGAAAAGAGAAGAAAAAACGATCTAAAAAAGGAAAAAATTCGTTTACTGAAACTTCAAACGAATTTTTGCATCGTGGTTGTAGAAGAAAAAAATCAATACGATATTGCGGGTATGATATTTATAATCAATAAAATATTGCAATAACTTTGTATCAATTATTATATATATAAAAAGTAATCAAACATTTCATTTGTTAAAATTAGCTGTTCAAAAAATGGCATGTCAAAACAAATTAGCAAACAATTTTCAGCGCTAACATGAAATGCAAAATTTGAGAGAAAAATTTATTTCCGGTGTGACATTATATCAATATAGCAAAATTGATCATGATTAAATCTTTATAAAGTAGCTGGAACATGATATAGATATATTATGATTCGAAAACTTTATTATGACAAAGTATAAATCTTTGACACTTGTGCGGCGCATCGGAAGACAAAGCATGTTGAAACAACAGGGATGAATTGAGTTATACTAGAGCTTGGAAACTGGAGGTGTGGCTTTACTGCTTGAAATTAACCTACCAGCGACGAATCATATTCGACAATTCCCCACTATTGATATATTCACCACTGCCATACCAGCCCCAACTTTCCACCCCTTACCCCTTTGCGTTATACGTTAATATTTCTTTCACAAAGCTTTGCTTATACCTTTTATCTCATTAATTGCTAAACTTTAATATTACAAAGATAGAAAGATAATAGAAATCTCGTTAAACAATGAAATATGCATTGCTCAACAATTTCAGCCTCTTCATTTTATAATATGCATTTCTCTGAGTGTTTTTTATTTACATTTATTATTAATTAAATTTTTTTTATTTATTGTTTTATGATTGTTTTATTTTTTCAATTTCGTTTAATTGATATGATTACAAGATATAATTGCATGTTCTTTTTGCTTTTTTATAGAAAGGTAGAATTAGAACCCATCAGTTATTTTAACACTATTGGAAATTTGCACATGTAAAAATTGAAAAATTGTTATTCAGTTTTACAAACAAATTTTAAATACAAGTCCAAAATTAAAATATGTTTAAATACAAATGAATATTTACCATAGACCTGGAATAAAATGGTGCACAGGGAAGATGAAAACTGTAATTTCGTGCACAAACCATATAAAACTTGTATACTTATACAAATCAAAAAATTCCTATGTGTTTCGTATGTTCAAATTATAAAAACTGTATAAAGTTTGTCGACAAAATTACTGTTTACATTTTTCCTCATGAGTTTCAATTTTATATAAATTCACTGTTTAAACATGCATATTATAGTCTAGAATTTGTCTTGAAAATTTGTCTTGAAATTGAATATTATTGATTCATTTATCATCATTGTCAAAGGTCCATATACCAAAGGATATAAATTTTTGTCTTTTTAAAAACTTGTAAATACAATTTGCAAATTCAACTTCACTTCACTTTTCATTACTAAACTGTAATTAAACAACTGGAATTAAACAAAGCGATGTCAAAAAATGAAGACACCAGCACACAGCAGAACTATCAGAAAAGAGAATTGAAAATTTTATTTAAAATTCAGTAATTTATATATGTTATATATATATTTAAGATATATTACATATTATGCATTCATATTTTTCGTACTTACCCTTGCAATGATCTTTGTAAATATTTGATTTTTTTATAAACTCACAATGTTTCACTTCACTTGTTATTGTTTACAGTTTTATTGTTTTCAATTTGTCACACATCCACATTCTTATTTGTTTCACCATAGTGCAACCGGATTTAGGTTATTGCAAGTTATTTGTTTACTTATAGTAAAATTAACCGACTTTGCTATTGTTGCAAAATTTGTCGAATATTAATGTTATATTATTGAAACAAAACTCACCCAATACGGCGGTCCATCGTCGGAGATCGGCGTTCATTACCTGTACGATCCCCCGTTGCGATCTCATTTTCCAACGATGACACCTTCAATTGGCCGTCCGGGTCATCCTCTGGCATTGTTGTCGATGTCATGTTCGGGAATCGCCGCTGCAATGGTTTCTGATGCCAGAATTGGGGATGTATAACGTTGCCATTGTTGTTGTTTCTTTGATGGCTCTAGGCAAGAACTAGAGTCCTCACATACGCCAAATTAGCATTAACATATATCACGTTGCCATTGATATTACATTTTATTTCACTATTATAACTTCACAATTCACAATTCAAAGAAACAGGAGAAAACACAAGAAACACGCAATTTAATGCACACTCAAAAAAATTAACTGCACGAATTAAAAATAATAAATAATCACCACTGTTTATTTATTTCTTTTGTGGTTATGGCTGTGGAAATCACCACTGTTTACTTTCTTTACTTTAACAGTATTTTTCGCGAATGATACCGGTGTCGCCCGTTTTGTAGACATTCGCGCGAAAAGTATTATTGGAAAGTAACGCCATCTTGGTTCTGACCGTCTGACGGGAAATACTTTGGCGCGAGACACGTCGTTTGGGTTTTACTCTTCGGTGCGCGTCGATCGTCTTCGTGTGCTCGGCGCGCTGCCGAAAAAAAAAATCAATCCGAAAAAATTTTTCGGATTGTTTTCTGACTGCGAACATTCATTTTGGAATGACGCAGGGCCGTTGGCGCAAAGCAAGTCGAGCCCACGAAGACGATTGACGCACGCTGGCGAATAGCGACCACCGGCAGTGTCCGAAGTTGGCGCCATTTGCCAAAACCATTTTTCCGCAATTTTGCAACAACTGCCAAGTGAGAGACAACCATGTAAATGATGATGCAATAATGTACATCAACATTTTTTACACTGGATATCAAGGGCAATTAAGGACATATAGTTTTATTTATAATTTTTTTCTGTTGTAAAAAAAGTAAGAACAGCACAGCACGACAAAGACAATCTTTGTCGAGCCGGTCGAGCTCCACTCAACGGCAGCCGGTAGCACGCCGAGCACACGAAGACGATCGACGCACACCGAAGAGTAGCGACCACCTTCGGTTTACCAAACGTGTCTCGCACCAAAGTATTTCGCGTCAGACGGTCAGAACCAAGATGGCGTCACTTGCCAATAATATGTTTAGCGCGAACAACTATGAAACGGAAGATGCCGTGATATCATTCGCAAAATATACTGTTAATGTGAGACAAGTAAACAGTGGTGTTTATTTATGATTTTTAATTCGTGCAATTAATTTTTTTTTAAATTGTGCATCAAGTTGTGTGTTTCTTGTGTTTTTTCGTGTTTCAATTGTGAATTTTGAAGTTGTGATTGAACATTAATGGCATTGATGTTGCACTGGAACGTGATACATCCCAGATCTCAGTATCAGAAACCGTTCCAGAGGCGATTCCTGAACATGACCTCGACAACATTGCCAGAGGATGACCCGGGCGGCCAATTGAAGGTGTCATCGTTGGAAAATGAGATCGCAACGGGGGATCGTACAGGTAATGAACGCCGATCTCCAACGATGGACCGCCGTATTGGGTGAGTTTTGTTTCAATAATATTAATATTGGACAAATTTTGCAACAATAGCAAAGTCGGTTAATTTTACAATAAGTAAACAAATAACTTGCAATAACCTAAATCCGGTTGCACTATGGTGAAACAAATAAGAATGTGGATGTGCGACAAATTGAAAAAAAAAACTGTAAACAATATAAAGTGAAGTGAAACATTGTGAGTTTATAAAAAAATCAAATATTTACAAAGATCATTGAAAGGGTAAGTACGAAAAATATGAATACATAATATGTAATATATATCAAGTATATATAACATATATAAATTACTGAATTGAAAATTAAAATTTTTGAATAATCATCAAACATCTATTATGAATAGATTTTGTATTATTCATTCAAATAAATAAATAATGAAGGTGAATTAAAAAAATTATTTCAAGGATAAAAGAAAAATTATCATCATTATTCATTTACGCCACAAATATAATTGTCGGAATTGTGCAATATCAAAATCAGAATTATATGCGTGATAATTTAAAGCATGCACAAGCGCCCAGTTCTTTTTTTGGAAAAGTGCTGCTGCTATCTTCTTTTTTATGACGTTACTTTGTTTAGTTCTAGTTGCTTAATTTCAGTTTAGTAATGAAAAGTGAAGTGAAAAATGTGAATAAATAAAATAATCAAATATTTATAAAGATCATGTCAAGGATAAGTACAAAATATGAATATATAACATGTAAAATATATAGTATATTTATAAATTATAGAATTGAAAATATAAAACATTTTATTCGCAAGATTTTGAAATTTGTTGTTAATTTTTATGGTATATATAATTTTTCAGCAAAATTGACCTTTTTAATAAAAAATGAATGGATTCAATTTCAGGAAAAAATTCAATACGATGTTGAATTTACTTTTCAATTAAAATATGTTTTTTAATTCGCAAAAACATTTTTTAGTTTATTTAAATTAAAAAAGTCACCGTTGCCATCTTTGGAACACAAAACTTTTTCCTTCGTTCCTCTGATCAGTCCGTTCGCTATTCCTTTACATTTCGGTCCATTTCCTGTCAGCTCAGAGTGTCAGTGTGCGCAAAGAGGTGTTTTTCTTCTCGTAGCCAAAGCACTAAATAACAAAAACGTAAAAGATTTAGGAAGGTTAGAACTTGAAATAAGAGAGACTAATATTTTAATTAGCAGTGTAAAATAACGATCAGAGAAATATAATAATTTCTTTTCTATTAAAGATGAGGCACTTCCAAACGGTTCATTGAGGCGGGTCGCTGTATTAAAACCACGGATAGATAATAATAACAATCAAAGATATCTCGGTGGTTCCCTTGATGTCTTTCTTTCTGCTACAAAGTTGTTGATCGTTAGGCTTAAATAAAACGGCTTCCAAAAGTTTACCATGTAAGTACAATGGAATTTCAAAAGTTTCTAATAACAATTCCAGTTTTCTTCAATTCTTGCAAAGGTTGTTTTTGCTTTCGTAGCTTTGTTTTTTTTATATTCGAAAAGAATGACTGTTTATTTATTATTCTGTGTTCACACCTTGTTATCTAAAAACACACTGCTAATTTCATGATAACAATTAATAATTTACTATTAATCATGAGTCATTACAAAACATTGGTAATACATTTCAGATAGAGAATCTTAAAAATGGCACAGGCGTCAAATCTAATGCCCAACGGATACAGAATAATACGAGGAAGAGATATTGAGCCTGATCTGCAATATTTTGCCGAGATGGATGCAGAGACTACCGAATGGTTGAAATCTTTGCAATACACTTGGAATCTCTGTGAGTATTTTCAGAATGGTCAAGTTTTAGATTGATAAATTGAATCAAGTGAATAACAATATTGTAATTTTTTTAGGGAAAAAGAGTCACTGCGTTTCTAAGACGTTAACGGAATATTTTGAAGTTGCACCAAATCCTTATTTAAGTACTTTGCGTGTACTGGTTAACACGCCCGATTTTCTCAATGCCAAAACTAAAACATCCTTAGCATATACTGGTAATTTTTTTTACTCTTAAATAAATTTTTGTATAGTAATAACCGACAATTTTAAGATTTTGTGTTTAACACATAAAAAACGTGTTCAAGTTCATCATAAAGTTGAACTATTTAATAAATAATTTTCTTTGTTGCAATTTAGTGATGGAACTTTTTTCATCTTGGATTGAACCCAAGAAAGATATTTATTCGGAGTGTTTAGAGGATGATCTGAAAGTAGCTGCATATCGCTTGATGAACAAACAAAAAAGCATGCAGCTGACTAAGTTGGTCGCAACGGTGTACGAATTTCGCGAAAGTAAACATTTGTTCGTCCCACTGATTGAGGTAAAGATCTGAAACTGAACACATAAAACAATTGTTGATAGATGTTCAAAGTTAAAAAATGATTTTTTTTCAGGACTTAATTCGACGAAAGAATTATAAAGAAGCGGCACAGTTCAGCGAAGTTATGAACTTGCAAGACGTTTTCGGCGACCCCGAAGTCATCCTCTTTCCACTGATATTGCAAAACAAAGTAAACATTGCAGAAGAGTTTATGACAGGGTATCCCAACATCCAGCAAAATTTTATTTCTTACCTGGACAGTTTGCTTTCACCACACATAAATTTGGAGGATCACATTGATTCATTTGTCGAGTAGGATCAATTTACTGATTGTTATTTAAAATTGTAGATTATCTTGTAAAATTTAGTTATTGATTGGTTCATAATCATAGGTACCAAAATGTTCCGGATGTTATTTCATCATCCGGTCGGGTAAAATCAATGTCAAAGTTGGTCGCCAGGTTAGCCAAACAGTACAACTTGGTGATAAACGAATGGTGCCCAAACTTGAACAAGCGAAGGAATGAAGGTGCTCTTCAGTTTATTTTACATAAACGGTACAGGGAAAATGGACTGAGTATGTACACAATTTGGCACCGAATTTAAGAATCGAAACAAGATACGACAGAATCAGTTGTAATTGTACACTTTCAGACGCACAAAGTTTTCGAGAAATGGCAAAAGAAGCAGTTGGCGCCGATGCAAATTTGCAGATTGACCTGGTGGTCAAACTCGCTTCGTATGACGACATCAACGAGGCACTTTACTTTGCTCGGTTGTACAACGTTCACAAAAAGTATTGGCCGTTTGCCTTGAAAAATATTGACGATGAAACTTTCAATCGTAAGTTAAGGCTTCCTCGATGAAAGATGAAAATTGAAAAATTGTTTACTCAAGCTTGTACACAATCATGTGGAATTTTTTTTACTTGTTTTAGGAATCGTGGACAATTTTGACGATAATTTGTCGGTGGATCAAGACAATGAGATTCAATATCACGAATTCAGATTGCCAAAAGATTGCATCAAAATTGTGGACAACATTATAGCGTTTGATGAATTTTTGGACTCGTTGAGGAATGTCAACATCGTTGGCATTGATTCGGAATGGAAACCAAGTTTTGGTAGATATTCCTAATGAATAGGTCTATCGAAGGGCTATTGTGACGAGAAGAAAATATAATTGATTCCCATTTTTTAGGCACCAAAACATCGGAATTAGCTACAATTCAAATAGCTACTGAGACAACTGTATATATTCTAGATGTTACGACAATCGGTGGTGATTTGAAGGAGTCGTGGAGAGCCTTGAGTCTCCTTTTGTTCGACAATAAAAGTATTATTAAACTTGGTATGTTTTAACATTCGTACTTTCTATTCATTTTTGCAATTGATATCAATTTAAATAGGCCAGTATTACTCAAATAACTCAAATAAAATTTCAGGGTACGATATAGCGCAAGATATTGCGATGATGAAACAAGTTCTTCCAGCATTTCACAATGTTAGAGCCGGTGGAGAAGGTTACATTGACGTCTTACGATTATGGCGCAAACTGTGCGAACAGCCAAAATTTGAGTTCCCTCATTCCGGTGATGAAAGTTTTTCTAACGAAACATTGAGCAAGTTGGTGGAATTGTGTTTGGGACACCGACTGAACAAGTCGGACCAGTTTTCAAATTGGGAACTGCGACCTCTCCGAGAGAGTCAGATTATTTACGCAGGTTTATATTTATAACAATGTCTTTAATTTGGATCTTAATTTTTAATTAAAATTGTTTTTATATCCATAGATTAGTCTTAACTGCAACTGATTTTGAATGGTTCTTTTTATTTCAGCTTTGGATGCATACTGTTTGTTAGAGATCTATGACGTATTGGCCCATCAGTGTTCAGTTTTGGGGATCTCATTCCCCGAGATATGCGAAAGTATACAAATTCCTTCTAAATCACCAAAGAAATCAAACAAATCGTCAAAGGTTGTGTGAATATAAAAATAAATTTTTTTAAGTGAAATTGTTTGAAGAATTCATAAATGTTTGTTGAAAATTGTATATATTTTAAAATATATATTTTTTAGCCGATTGATATTGTGGAACAAGTACGAGTTCTTCCGCATGCAAAGACGATTCAACAACAATCCCCGCGTGCTCAAAATTTCAAGGTCGTTTGTGATTCTATGCTTGGAGGCTTAGCGAAAAATTTACGAAAGTGTAACTGTGATGTCGAATACATGGAGTTTGACACAACCGGTGACAAGTCTGCCGATCTAGCTATTAAGAACAAACGTATTCTTTTAACGACAGGCGCCCATTACGACCGCGTGTGTATTGTTTAAAATAATAAATTGATTTGATTTAATTGAAAGCCTCCATTAATTACTATCTTCAATTTGTATTAATTTTTCTAGCATACAGTTTTATATTCATACATTATGATTGAATATTGTCTTCATTTTTTAGGTATCTTACGACATAAAAGATGGAAAGTGTTACAACGTAAATGCCGATATTCCAGAACTTCAATTGATAGAAGTTTTGAAGCATTTTGAAGTGAAAGTAATTATGAAAGATATTTTCAGTCGCTGCTCTCAGTGCAATGGTACTGAATTTGCATTAGTCAATAATGAAGAGATGCAAAAACTGATTGATATGTATGTATCATTGTATACTTATTTTCAAATTCAACCCTCATTGTTTTTATAAAATATCTTCAAATTAAAAATGATGATTTCAGTTTTGCAGAAATTACGGGTCGTAATCGTAATGCGGGCAAGAAATGCATCAGCTCGTCAAGTACAAGTGAAGCGGATTCCGAAACTCCAAACACCCGACCTGATCGTTTTTGGACATTGAATAGGAACTCGGTGAAATTCCAAACTTGTTCGACTAAGTACGACATGCGAATTCAAGTTAAAAAAATACCGGCAAATGTATTGCGCAATGTACGTTGCTTTTATATATGCGAAAAGTGTGGCCAGGCTTCGTGGGATGGATCGTACTCTGAAAGAGCACTGATCGAGGCACTTGAAACCGAATCGCTTTTATCCGTTAATTGAACATACGGATCCTGAATACGTTATTGCGTTTCCTCTTGCAAAACTGCTGTGAAGTTGTGTCATAGTGATCGTAAATATTTAAGAAAAAAAGATGGTGTTTATTTTTCATTTTTATTCGAATCATAGAGTGTTTAAATAGTTTAAGTTTTTTTTGTATCTAAGAAAGTTTACTTATCATTCAGCGACAAGTTGTTTATAAACGTAAGCTCATTGAGTCATTCAGTATTCGACGTTTTCCCTTAAATAAATACATTTTTTCAATAACAAAATATCCCTGATTGGTATTATTATCACTGCCCGAATGAAAATTGGTTCAATACTTATTCACAACAATCGCTCATTTATTTTATAAAATCAATAATAACATTTTATTATTAACAATCGCTCAGCATAACTTAAATGACTCATGTCGCTGCGTTGTCCACGGAAGGTGACGGTGAATTCGTTTTGATATCGCGTTGAAGTTCCTCTGGGTCTATGAATTTTTTGTTACCAAAAGGTGGGGCGCCTATCAGATTTGTCACATCCTTGTGGTTCAGTGTTTCTTTCTTCAGCAACTCTGTCGCCAACTATACAATTTCAATTTTATTAATTCGCTCAAGCACACTTACTAAAACACGTTTTAATTTTACAATCATATCGAGTCAGTCCAAAAGAACATACCAATTCTAGTTTATCCATATTTTTCTTCATCAGCTGCTCAGTAGCTTGATACGCCTTGGCAATCAGTTTTCGTGCCTCTAAATCCATCATAGCAGCCAGTCGTTTACTGTACGGTTTGGCTGTTGACTGAAACCAAATCAAAGACAGTAATAAATGTCACTAAGTTAGATACTAAGTTTAACAAAAACAAGTCATTTTTTAATACCCCAGAAGTTTCTTGTGGGGTGAACGAGAGCAGGCCGACAACCTCGTTCATCCCGAATTGTTGCACCTGTGCATATGCCATCTTGGTAACTTTTTCCAAATCATTTTGTGCCCCCTGTGTAATACTGTTGAAAACGAGACTTTCAGCAACACGACCTCCCAGGGACATGCACATCCTATCAAATAGCTGTTCTTTGGAGAGAAGTTTCAGGTCCAGCGGTGTGTACTGAGCGAAACCGAGGCTCATGTTTGTGCGAGGTACAATGGTCACCTTCAGTAGCGCGTCTGTGTGTTCCAACAACCATCCAGCCAGGGCATGGCCGGCTTCGTGATACGCAACTATTTTCTTTTCCGTCGGCGACATTGCGTTGTCTCTCTTCTCTGGTCCTCCGATCATCCTGTCGATGGCGTAGTACAAATCCGCTCCGTCGACCACTTTTTTCTTTTCTCTCGCTGCGTGTAAGGCTGCCTCGTTGCACACGGCTGCAATGTCTGCGCCTACAAAAATTCGAATTCAAATTAATTGAGATTTACAAATTAATTTTAATTTGCAATTCATTTCAATTTAAATTTGTTTATCAGCTGGTCGTACCACTGAATCCGGGCGTTAAGTTGGCCAGTCGACTGGAATAGACTGACGGCGAGTATTCCAAAACAATGCCCTTGAGATGTAGCTCGAAGATTTGTTTCCTTTCTTCCAAAGTAGGCAGGTCGATCAGGATATGCCTGTCGAATCGGCCAGGTCTTAAAAGTGCTTTGTCCAATACGTCGGATCTGTTAGTTGATGCCAAAACGATCACGTCTTTTTTCGATTGCATGCCGTCCATCTCGACCAAAAGTTGATTCAGCGTTTGGTCATTCTCAGACGAATTGCTCATAGCTGATTCCGAACGTTTCTTACCAATCGCGTCTATTTCGTCGATGTAAATAATGCTCGGTGCACTAATCAAATAATGACAACAATTAATTAACATTGTTTGAAACAAAATTATTATCTATCATTACAAATCATCCGTACTGTTTCTTGGCTTCGCTGAATAAGTCTCTCATTCGAGCTGCTCCAAGTCCACCGATCAATTCAATGAATTCTGAACCATTCATTGATAAAAAGGGAACGTTGGATTCCGATGCTAAAGCTTTTGCCAGAAGTGTTTTACCACAACCCGGAGGACCTAACAGCAAAGCTCCTAAAAACAATTCATTTTCAATTTCAAACTAATTCAGAAATATTTGTAATCTCATAACTAATGAAAAAATTATTTACCCTGAGGCACTTTAGCTCCAAGTGTTTTGTATTTTTCTGGATTTTTAAGATAGTCGACGAATTCGGTTATTTCTACTTTGGCTTCAGTCAAGCCAGCTACGTCTGAAAATCGAACTCCTTTTGTCCCTCCAGTCGCTGGGTCGATTAAAGTGTATTTCGCTTTGTTCACTCTCATTAATGGATTCGATGGCATGAGTTTGAACGATTTCACTATGAAACTGCCGACTAAGAATGCCATTATACCCAATATGAAGATTGTGTATAGCATCGCAATCGAGGACTGTCGATCGTATATGATTGGTACTCTGTCATCTAAAATTAACTTGTTATTAACACAAGTTTCCTTCATTTTTCACTTTTCAATTTTTAAGAAATTATTAATTTCATGTTCATTACGATAAAATCAAAGTCTATTACCATATCGAATCCCAAGTGAATTTTCCACCTGGCGAAGTTTTTCTTCAAATTGTACAATATCATTTACAAACATATAAAAAGACCTGCGAGCAGATCTTTCTCCCTTGATTATTGCCCCCTCGTGCAGAATTATCATCACCAGATCAATTTCTGGTTTCACTATTAGTTCTTGGACTTCGCCTTTCGCTAGCATCTCGTACACAAAGTCGTTCCATGATATATGCGTTGGTATACTCTAAAGTGAAAACATCAAATTAGTTAATTTTATTAGTTTAGTTTGTTTATTTTATTGGTTTTTTTTTCATTTAATTATTTTCAATAAAAAATTGATGTCACCTTATCTTTGCGATACTGTGTTACCAAAGCCGCAAGAGACAGTCCAAACAAATATGTAAGAACTCCCCAAACAACTCCCTTGATCAGTAAAGCCTTCTTGTCATGGTCTTTGTCATTTCGTTTCGGTCGCCCAGGCCCGCCAGGTTTACCGGAATTATTAAAAAATCTTCGCGAGCTCGTACTGAAATCTCGTTTGTTGAATCTTGCCAAAAGCTGATTCAGCCGGCCTAAATTTCTATTCTGTCTAAACAATATTGAACTCAGTGTCGAATATTCTCTGTTGACACGTTGAAATAACTGAAAATAAAAAAAATGAAAATTTTAATTTTACAATTTGAAAATTGTCATTTTTTGTTTTGGAGTTTTTCATACCTGATTTGCGTTTCTGCAAGAGTTCTCGAGTCCCTTTGATTTGGTGATCACATTGTTTACATGATGTTGTCGGTAATAATAAAACGAATTTATGGCATGTCTCGTTGAACTGATACTCTTGCCCGAATGTTTAACGAGGTTTTGCATTTTAATTCAGTTCTTTCAACTTTAATAAATAAACATTATACACTCGCATATTTGAGGTTATATTTACGTCTCGGGCTGAAACGTCGGCTGCACACAGTGTTACAAGACATGGCGCAACTTTTGAAATAACCAACAGTCAAAAGTGTGATAAACTGTTGCAAAATTTTAAGTTAATAAAGGTTATGCGTAAGGTCTGTTGTCACAAGGTTAGGAATTTTGTTTATGATAATTAAAAAAACTGTTGTTTTATAAAAAAAATAATAAAAACGCAATTCAAGAAAGCGTAAAAGAATTATTAATTATTCTTTTTTTAATTAAAAATAAAATAACAAATCTGTAATGCCGGTAACTTCAGTTTCAAAATGACCTTAAAGATCATTCAAGGTCAATTACAATTTATATTGAAATCCAAGTTTTGTTTTGACATTTTTGAAAATATGAATTGTTTTAATTTTTTTTAAATTGGAGAGTTTTAAAACATTGTAATTCCAATTGGAATTTCAATTTAATTTATTTCTCTCTTTTTAAAGTTCCCATAAAAATATCTTATGGAATCAGAAAATGGTACTTCAAATTAGACCCAAATGAAAAGAATGGAATAGACCCATTCTAAGCCATGCGTTGGTCGCCACCTTTGTGTGTGCATTTTTGTTTTCATTGTGAAGCCACAGCAGGTTTTCATACTCTACAAAAAAGAACTGTTTATTATCATTTTTATTAAAATTTGATTCAACTTAAATTAATTTCAACTTTTTTATATTTGAAATTTTTATGCAATCTCTCGTATTGTATAAGGACATTTTTGTATTATCAAATTTGTATAAACACATTTTTATAAACAATAAGAAAGAAGTGAAAAATGAAAATTTATTCGCGATACTTTGAATAGCAAAAGTGTTTATCTAGTCGTGATGTCTCCGAACTGAAATTCTCTAACAGACAATAAACAGATGTTTTCCAAAGTGTGCATTATTCGTTGTGAGATTCACTTGTAACTTGGTCGATGAAAAATGTCCAAAAGGGCTCTCTTCCATCATTCACCTCGAAGGTGTCTAGGTTCGAAGGGGTCTCCCGAGGACAGAAATCTAATTATAGAAAGTCACGAGTGTTATTTGGTTCAGGATATAGCTTGTGCGAGAGTGCAACACCGGAGAATCGGCTGTACGAAACGGATCATAAAATGCAGGCTGCATCCGTTCTGTGCAGATGTGTTCGAAAAAGGCCTTTTTTTAATCGCACACAGCATCGCCAACTGCGCTAATAAAAAGAAATTTGCGTTACTCTATTAACCATAACCACGATTAATTCATACTTTCACACTTTCAACATTTAAAAACATTTTTTTATTGAATAACATTCTTTTTTTTAATTTTAACATTTTAACGTTTTTATACATAAAATACATACCAATTGAATTTTCCAGACCTTTGCAAGAATTATGAATTTCTAATGAACAATTTCTTTTGATAAAAACTTTTCTTAACAAAATTTTTTTGTTTAAGTATAAAGTTTTGTTTAAAAAAATATTAATACTTAATTTTGAAAGAAAATTTAATATTTTTCTATGGTTTATTTCAATTCAGAAATGCATATGGATTTATTTTTAATCAAATTGTTATATATGATTACGGAGAGTAGGTATATGATTTATAGTTTACCATAAAACAGATACACTCAACTTTATCGAGTTAACGATATAAAGCTTTCTTTGAAGCAGGCTCATTAGATCAGATATAATACCTACATCCTATTATGTGCTTCAATTCAAGTTGCCATGTCCTACTTTTCGATAAAATGACTAATTGATCATTTTTTTCAACTGGATGCAACTCGATACAAAGTCTTATCAACAAATAATAATCAACATTCATTTGATTCAATTCTCTTTTTTTATTTATCATCTTTTTTAAATTTAATTTTCATTAGAATATATTTAACTAGTGAAAATATAATAAAATTATTCATATGATATAAATCTACAGATTTATCATATAGATAGATCATATCTATATATAGATACAATAATTATAACAAATATAAATACAATTTTGAAACTATACAAAAGGATAAATAATTAATTAAATAATTAATTAAAAAAGGATGAGTTTGATTTGGTTTGGTATAAGAAAGTTAAAATTAATTTTTAAACTTTGTAAACTTTTGAAACTGAATGTTTTTCCAAAAATTTTAAACAAACTGTAAAAAAAGAGAGGAAAGGGGATAAGGTTGATTTGCTATAAAAGACAGTTAACAGTGGCTTATCACTGGTTGGTCGTTGAAGATTCATCAATGTTGCGACAACTTTTTTACACTCATCTATAGCTGGTACATATATTTGATTCCTTGAAACGTGAATGGTTCGGTTTATGAATGATGCGGGAGTGTGGTTGTGCACTCTGGCGGGAAGTCGCAATGGACTGTGTCTGGAGAGAGTCTGGAGCATGGAAGGAAAGAAAGATGAAACCACGAAATATTCGTACATTAAATAGAGCCGAAAGAAGGCGCGTGTTGGTCGCGTGCCGGCCTGCTGCTCTTGTTTAGAAACTTTTTTATTCCCTCCCAACCCTTTTTTCTTCCCAAGCTCTCTTTTCCTGCTTTGCCAAAAAGGTTTACAAATAATTTTAAAATATTCTCGCAATTTTGCAATTATACAAACAATTGTAACTTTTTTTTCATGTTTATTTTTCCTTTTTTTATTTGATTCAATACAGTGAATTTGATTTTTTATTCAAATTTTAATTCATTATTTCAGGGAAAAAAATTAAGTTTTCAGTCGGAAAGATTCAAGTTGAATTTCATTCTTTTGTTTGACGGTGACAATAACTTTTGACTAGATCTCAACTAATGATATACTTTTGGTCGATGACATTGCCTCCTAGCTTGATGTTTATATAGTAGCACCAAAGCCGAGTCTCAGAGGAATGTATCTGAGAGAAATGTACGTCTGAAAGCCGCGCTGGCTGTCGGCCAAAATTTATTCTCTTTCTACTTCATTTTTGTAATTTGCCATTTTCTCAACTCGTTTGGGAAGAAATTTTTTAATTCATCTTTCAAAATATAATGTACACCTTTCAAAATAATTTCATTTTCTTAGACACATTGCGTCCTAAGAAAACATTCCATTCGAAACCCGATATGGAAAAATATACTGAAAAGTTCAACGAAATAATAACAAATAGAAAAAAATGAACAATTTTTGTCAACGAATTAATATAGAAAAAAAAACAGGTACTAGAAAAATGGAAAAATTAAGTTCGATAGAGTTGAGGTCGTCGTACTCAGTGCAAAAGTTCGGAATTTCAAAGATGACCGTGGCGCTTCAAGAAAGCAAGAGGTGATTTACCCACAGAAGCGACAGCTGCAGCGGCCAACGCGACTAAAATAACTCAATAACCCCATGCTGAAGCTAAGCGCGACCCTCTCGACGTCTTCAAGTTGATTTGTGTATTTTCCATTTTCGAATATTGCACCAAAAGGAAGTAATGAGGGAGTGGAATTTCAAGAACTGGATGATCAGTTCAACGTGTTTCCGGACACTGTACGTGTCGCTTGGCAATACCTTTTTTTCCTCCCTCCCCTCAAACTTTATATCAATGATTGATGCTAGACACATTTGGCACATCTCATCCTTTTTATTTTCCCTCATTGACATTTTACTACTGGTCTGTCATAGTAACAGCCTACTCTAATTTAACCATCATCAACTCGAGATGGAAAAGGCTTTTAAAGTTCAACCCTTTTAGTTCCGTTTTAGATGTAATAAATATATATAAAATATATGGAAAAAATATAAATATACTGAAGTAAACTTGTAAAACAAATATTTAATTTCACAAAAAAATATATAATAATATAGTATATAATATATAATACAAATATATAGTGTAATTTTACAGACAAAATGTAAAATCACAATATATAAAGTATAATTTTACCGAAAAATTGTAAAATTATTGGGTAATTTTTTACAATCTGATTTATACTCTAAACTTTGAAATTTTACTTTTCAATATTTTCTTACACTTTCAAATTAGCTAACTTTGTATGCTAACATGCTAGTACGCAAATGTTTTAGGCTTATTTTAGGGGCATAAAATTGTCCATCCAGAAAGGAAAAAAGGAAGACAGGATCTAATATTTTCGAAGTACAAAAAAGGTTGGTGAGTTTGTCTTGGTTTCAATTATAGCCTGTTGATAAATTAATTCAAGTGAAGTACGTGCCGATTGGAGAGCGCGCACCACTTGCGTCAGAAGACACACAACAAACGTCGGGGTATTTATTTTCGGACGCGACGTCGGATGATGGTGGGGACACCTGTTTATGTATTTTCCCTGGCTGTTTTCTGATTTTGACAGTCAACTTTTAAAACAAAACAGACCACCCCAACCGAAAGCCCAACATCGCCAAACACCTGCGATCCGCGCGAGCATGAGCTTTAATACAAAACTCGGCAGGCAAATTTTTGGTCCCGTCCGCGTTCGCGAAACAGATAAAATAATTGAAAACCATTTGGGAATATGCGAACAACAAAGGCGGTGCTCGAGGATAAATTGTCCGAGTACATGGCAAATATAACGGCGTCGGTCTTTGTGGTTTGAAGAAGCAGGTTGGTGCGCTGGGTGGTTCTTCTGGCGCGGTGCCAGGCGTCCGCCGAATTTAGAAGCGGGATGCTGACTAACCCACGAGGTATTCATTCAAATGTACGTCTCATCCGATGGTACGAAAATCGCAACCCATCTGCCGAGGTGTCTGCTGTTTCACGATAATCCTATTTATCTGACTAATGGAAAACCAAGTCTCAAACTTCTAGATAAATACATCATTGAAACCAAAAAATCCAACTACGGAGAACCACAAAATCAGAAAAATAATCTTGGTCTTTTGAAAGAAGGTGTAAATTAAGCTGATTTTTCAATAAGTTTAGCAAAACTAAGGGGAAGGGGTTGGCAGTTGATTGATCTATTTTTGGAGCGCAAAAAAGTCGGTAATTGAAAGAGAGGCACGGTTGTAACGGCGATACTTTGGTGTGATATATACATATGGCACGTGTTGTGTCGTGTACTTGGTGTGCGGCAAGGGTGGTCGTGGCACATGCCACCTTTCTCTCTCTTGTTTCCACAATCTGTTCCTCCACTTCTTTCGGTGGCAATCCGTTTTGCATGCATTAAAACTCAGCAGCTGAACCCGAGAGGAACTATAAGAAGTGGTTAAAACCAGAGATGAAAAGGGTGGGGAGCATTCAAGGGAGGTTGCTCCTATATGTAGCTCAGAATTTCGGCCGGACCAATTATTACGCCTGAATAGCACGAGACGCATGTGTGCTTTCCGCCCGACCAGCCCGACTTTTTAAACAAACAGCCAACAGTTTTCAAGCGTTAATTTTAGATCCCGAACTTTGAAAGCGGTTTCTTTTTTTTTTGTTCAACACATTTCTTCTCATTCGATGAAACAATTTTTCGCGATGACGTCTTGTCGCGCGCAACAAAATCGAGAGTTTTTTGAGTGATTTGGGAAAACCGAGGAAGGGGTGGTGATGTGCGCGAGATACGCAGTGGTTCTACACCTGGGACTTTAGACACTTGCCGAAGAGATGCCGAGGGCTTTTCTCATCACCCATCGCCGGTACAACGGTGTGCAAGAACTTGAGGACATCAGAAATGGTAGGTCGGTTTTTATCTAATCTCAATCTTTCCTCCCTCCCCGTTGCCTTTTTGTTTTATTTGTTGGACACTTTATTCGTCATAAATGTTGTACGGTTGGATGAAAATCAGTCGATTCGATTGACGTCCGCCAGTGACCTGTTAGATATCTAAGAAGTTATTTTTAAAACTTACGCGACCATTCGAAGAGACCCAAGAGTGATGATTTTAATTGCAAAAATTAGTGTAATCTTGGAGGGTTTTATGAAGTTGAGTTTTTGAGCATTGAGATTGTACGGGTTTGATCAAGCTACTGCGTGGATTCGTGGTTCAAAAATAATTTTAGTGCTTGCATTTGAACTGGATGTTGAAGAAGAATCAAAAACGGAGTTATAAAAATTATCAGCAATTAGATGTAGAGGTTTTAATCGTACTCAAGAATAGATGGCGATAAATTTAAACGCGTCACTCAGTGACACGATCGCTATGTCGAGACACACGCGCGCTCTATTTCCGTTTCAAACAAAAAAAAGGCACAAGTTCAGAAAATATTTTCTCTTTCTCGTAAAAACAACACGAGATGAACCATAATTTATCTAGTCTCTATCTTTTAGTCCTAAATTTACAAATTTTACTAGCCTAAAATGTAGAATAAAAAACGAGCAACAAGATTTAATTTTGAGAGCAGAAAAAAAAACAAATTTAATTTTATATTTATTGAATACTTTTTATCTTCATTATTTATTATGTACGTTTCTTTTTCAGAATACAACTTGGAACACCGAATACATTTGGCGGAATACGGCAACGGCCAGTCAACGTCCGATGGGGCTTCGGACTGCGGGAGCGAAAGTTCTTCCGAATGTCCTGAGGAGCTTTACAATCTGACGAAACTGGCGGAGGTGAGCCTGGCTGCCGCAGCGGGTACCTTGAACCATCCCAGTAACAGTTTCCATCAGCAGCGTTCGTCGCCGACGTTTTGCGAGTACCGCCGGGACGATGATTCCCCTTACAAGCTGTGTGAAAAGACACGTGCTTTTTTCGAAAGAATTGAAAGCGAGCGGGAAATCTTGGCCGAGCAGGAACAATCGAAAGGAAAACATTTCAATGATCTCAATACCAGAATAGACTTAATAAGGTTGGTTGAATCTGCGTTTCTTGATTGGAAACATTTTTTAGTCTAAGATCAAACCGTTAGAATCTGAAATTTGATCCAAAATCTAAGATGGTTTTAAAGTTAAACTTTTGATTGAAATCTGAAATATGAAAAATGAAAATGATGATTTCCTTTGTTTTAGAACTGATCCACTAACAAGCAAGATATCTTCTTTCATTCCTCCAACGAAACGAATAGAAGGTGTCAAAAATGAAGACTGCATTGAAGATCACGAGTGTCCAGATTGTGGCAAAAAATATTCCACCTCGTCGAATCTAGCCAGGCACAGGCAGACTCACAGATCATTGGGAGATAAGAAGGCCAGGCGATGTCCTCATTGTGATAAAGTCTATGTGAGCATACCTGCGTTCAGCATGCATGTAAGGACACATAACCAGGGCTGCAAGTGTCACTTTTGCGGCAAATGCTTTTCTAGACCTTGGCTATTGCAAGGACACATCAGGACTCATACAGGTAAATGCGATGATCTAAGAACATTTTTAATTTTCATTCTTAGTCATTTTCTATGCATTTTATGTATTTTTAACACAAAATTTGAACGCGATACAAAGTGTAATTTTACCAAAAAAATTTTAAATTACAAAACATATTGTAATTTTATAACGAAATGACACATACAGGCTAATTATACAGAAAAAAAATAAAATGAACAACATATATATGGTATAACTTTACAAAAATTTGTATCTAATCTCATATAATACATTTTAATTTTACTTGTAAATGCAAATGATCTAATTGAATTAATTAGGAAATTAACTTCAAAAAAATAATAATTTCTGTTGTTCGTTTCAGGTGAAAAACCTTTCAAATGCACCATCTGCAACAAAGCTTTTGCAGACAAGTCAAATTTGCGAGCACACATTCAGACACATTCGAACACTAAGCCCCACGTATGTGGCCGATGTGGCAAAGCATTTGCCCTGAAATCTTACTTGTACAAGCACGAGGAATCATCATGTATGAGAGCGCACCAAAAAACCACACCGGAAAAGCGAGATTACAATGACAAGTTGGGGACAACTCCGCCTTCTTACATCCGTTCTTCGCCAACGAGTGTCATTGTTTCAAGAAACTCGGCTTTTTCCGCGGCAATTTGTCAGGATCAACTGCGATGCAAAGGCGTCACCGAAGACGCAGAAGGAGTCAAAAGTCAGAGTGAAAAAGAATGTCGCCCGGCGATGGTGATTCGTACTTCTGTCATCTCACCGAATCCAGAACATCTGCACCACAAAAATAACGCTGACAAATCGTCTGAATTGCAATTGGACGTTCGATAATTTTAATTTAAACTTTTTGATTATTATATGGAATTAGAGTTTTTTTTTGTATACGTTTTCTATACCGATTTTATCATTTTAATTTGAAGTATTTTTCATTGCAGAGGTGCACAAAATTGTACATATATGAATCTCATAATTTTATTTATACTCTTCTTTTTTTATTATTACTTTTCAAACTATCGTAAAAGGATATTGGAATAATGTGAATATTTATTTTTTTTTCTTTTTGACTTTCGATTACTAAATTCCAACTTTTAAAATGGTTGAAAAAAATACTTGTTGAAATTATTACTAGTGCACTATATGAAACATAATCCACGAGCGGTGATATTGTACTTAAGTTGTTTTTTTTAAACTGGAGTGAAAGTAATGAGTGTTACTCATCATTTTTTACGTGTACATATGCTCATATTGTGTGTGAAATATTACATGCCCCATTGACAGCTATATCCGCTTTACATTAGTAAAACTATTAAAATATAATATTAAAATATAAAAACATAAACGTTATATTTTCAACTGCGTGATGAAATCGTAATTCAAATCATCTATTTAGGCCTGTCAGATTGATACATTTTTGAGTTAGATCAAAGAGTTTTGCAGAACGTTGGGAAAAATGTTTAGATTTTTTTAATATCTTTTTATTATGATGAATCAAATTTTTATCATCGTAGAATTAGGTGAATTTGTGTCTACAACTATAGTATGGTTTTTTTGTTATACATAATAACTGATGATGTGTTCTCAACTATACCAGAGCATTCAGTATGCTCGGTCACTAGAGCGCGAGTGTAAACTAGTCGAAAAAAAAATCTCACGATCTGGAAGATCGTCCAATGAAAAGTACCAAGGTATAATAATGATTTTTCTTATTCTATTATATGTAACTTAAAAATTAAAAATTTATTTTTCATTCAAACGGTGCTTGTAAGTGACCATTGATTGTGAGATAATTGTTACAATTTGGGATTCAAATAACTGAACTTGATTGGATCATGCAATATTGTTTTGATAAGATGTATAAATAAAAATTTTATATTAAATTTTATACCAGTGGTTACAAAAAAAAAAAAAAAAACATTCGGGCTGTACATTTATGTCGTCGTTAAGTACTCCGCACAGTTATTTTATAATTATTTTATATTTTGAAATAAAAGATATTACGCCAGAAACGTTTGATAAATGATTTTATTATTTCACCTTCTTTAATTGATGTTTCAGTCTAACAGTTGATAGTACCAGAACTCTTGCTCAATATCAGATAACGTTTATACAGAATAAGGCACAGAACTATTGCAATTGAGCGATAAAGTCGATCATGAATGGGTATCGTGAAAAGTGGTACATTTTTTAAATCTTTGCCGAAAGAGAGGGATGATAGTAAATAAGCCGATCGTAGTGGCTCGAATCTACGAGTGACTGTTCAGTGCTTGAGATTCCAACATGAAATTGGCGCTGTTCGTAACTAACATTATCTTTTTTCGAGCTGTGATTTCACTTGACGATGTACGTTTGAAACCAACATTGATGATAAAATATAAATTTAAAATATTCAAATTTCATATTTTTTTTATTTTAGTAAAAGTTATGGTAAAAATGACATAAAAATATTTTATTTTAAGGACGTGACAAAATCTCGGAGCGAAATTGAAGGAACAGATGTAAATGTCATCGACAATGAGGAGAAGTTGAAACTTTTTATCGACATCCCAGAATTGATACCTCTAAGTAGGCTGGGTGAAACGTTGATAAAATATGGGAAACTTTATAACACACGGCCTCGTCGAGATGTGAGACAATTGCCCGGAAAATTTCGCGCTCAAACGCAGTCCCAATATTTGAATGTACCTCCAAACCATGAGAATAAAGAAGGTAAAGCTCAAGCAGAGGCTACACCAAAATCGTCTCATGCAGTTGTTAGTAAGTATCGAGTATTCTACATTTTCCTGACTTTAAACTTCAAATCAAGTTGCAGAGTACAGACAGGTGTTCGCATAATGATTTGGGTGATTGTTTCAAGGTGGAAGCAATGGAATGGGACAGGCTCAAAGTATGACGTTTGGAGGCGATTGTGAGAACTGTGACTCTATGAGAGGTACTTAAATCATAACCATTTTTTTAAAGAAATAATTTAAGTTAATTGAATTAAAATGAGTAAAATAATATTTAGGTAGGGGTGTGCCAGGTACTGTCGGTACTGGAATGAATGGTACATATTTAGGTGGAATTACACCGGGAGGAATACCACCAGGGACATCCGGAACGTATCCAAGTGGAAGAATTCCAGGTACTGGTACATTCCCAGGTGAAGCAGTGCCATCACAAATTTATCCCGGGGGCGTTGTACCAGGTACTCCAGGAACTTATCCTGGAGGTGGTGTACCTGGCACATCTCAAACATATCCCGGAGGCGTTTTACCGGGTACTCCAGGAACTTATCCAGGTGTAGGTGTTCCAGGGACGTCTCAAACATATCCCGGAGGCGTTTTGCCGGGCACTCGAGGAACGTATCCAGGTGGAATCCCAGGAACCTCTCAAACTTACCCTGGAGGTGTCGTACCAAGTGGAACCTATCCTGGTGGTGGTGTACTAGGTACATCACAAACGTATCCCGGTGGCGTTATACCAGGTACTACAGGAACTTATCCTGGAGGTGTCATACCGGGTACTGGTGTAACACCACCAGGTGGTAGAGTGCCAGGTTCATCTCAAACATATCCTGGAGGTATCGTACCTGGTACTGCAGGAACCTATCCAGGAGGAGGAATGCCAGGCACGTCTCAACCGTATCCCGGGGGCGTTGCTCCAGGTACTACTGGACCAACATATCCAGATGAAGGAACAGGTACATCCCAATTTCCTGGAAGATTTATACCGGATACTAGTGGAGGTCAGACAGGTACACAAACATACCCTGGAGGTGTAATACCTGGTACTCCTGGAACCTATCCAGGTGGAGGGACGACAGGAACTCAAATATACCCGCAAGGTGTGAAACCAGGAGGTACTGGAACATATCCAGAAGGAGGCATTCCGGGTACGGGACAAACTTATCCTGGTGGGATTGTACCAGGGACATATCCAGGTGGCGGAATTCCAGGTACTTCGCAAAAATATCCTAGTGGTATCATACCTGGTACTACAGGAACGTACCCAGGAGGAGGTGTACCAGGTACTTCTCAAACTTATCCTGGAGGTATGATACCAGGCGCTACTGGAACATATCCAGGTGGTGGTGTACCAGGTACTCCAGGAACTTATCCCGGAGGTGGTGTACCAGACATATCTCAAACATATCCTGGTGGTCTGCCAGGTACTCCAGGAACTTATCCTGGAGGTGGTGTACCAGGCACATCTCAAACTTATCCCGGTGGCGTTGTACCAGGTACTACTGGAATCTATCCTGGTACAGGAATGCCAAGTACATCTCAAACATATCCCGGTAGCGTTGTGCCAGATACTATGGGTACCTATCCAGGTGGCGGGAGACCAGGAACATCTCAAACATACCCTGGAGGTGTCGTACCAGGAACTGGTGTAACACCACCAACTGGTGGAATGCCAGGTACATCTCAAACATATCCTGGAGGTGTCGTACCAGGTACTACAGGAACTTATCCTGGTGGAGGTACGCCAGGTACTTCTCAAACATATCCTGGTGGTGGTAGACCAGGTACTACTGGAACCTATCCTGGTGGAGGTTTGCCAGGTACTTCTCAAACATATCCTGGTGGTGTTGGACCAGGTACTACTGGAACTTACCCAGGTGGTGTTGGACCAGGTACTACTGGAACTTACCCAGGTGGTGTTGGACCAGGTACTACTGGAGTGGAGGTGTTCCAGGTACTTCTCAAACATATCCTGGTGGTGGTGGACCAGGTACTACTGGAACCTATCCTGGTGGAGGTGTGCCAGGTACTCCTCAGACATATCCGGGTGGTGTTGGACCAGGTACTACTGGAACCTACCCAGGTGGAGGTGTTCCAGGTACATCACAAACGTATCCCGGTGGCATTATACCGGGTACAACAGGAACTTATCCTGGAGGTGTCATACCGGGTACTGGTGTAACACCACCAGGTGGTAGAGTGCCAGGTACATCTCAAACATATCCGGGTGGTGTTGGACCAGGTACTACTGGAGCCTATCCTGGAGGAGGCATTTCGGGAGAAGAAATAGCTGGAAAGACTGTGATACCTCCTACTGGTATTAGCCCAAGTACTTATCCTGGAGAACGCATACCAGGTATGCAATATTTCAGCCATCCTTTTCATAAGTGGCAAATAAATTTATTTGAATATTTTTATTTTATTTGTTAGGCACGTCCGGTACACCTGGAGGTCTTGTTCCAGGTGATGTATTCAGATGGCTCATTATTATACTATGGTTTTTCCATTATTTTTCTAACGTCATTTAATGGTGCTTGCTTTCAGGTACCATTCCCGGTGGTACTATTCCCGGAACATCTGGTCCTGGTCAACAAGGTATGATGTTAAAAATATTATTTTTCATTTTAAATGAAGTAAAATTTTTATATTTTATTATCAGATAATTTGTTTGAAACTACACTTTTAATTTTATCATAAGTTTATAAGATTTTTTTTTTGTTAATCTTCAGGTACGGGTGGATTGTACCCTGGCATTGCTATCCAACAACAAAGTCAAATTGGCACTATTCCGAGCGAAGTAATTGGTAAGGTTCAAATTTCATAGCTTTATCATTCTGTAATCAATTTGATTTCGATTCAGAAACGTTCATTATTTTTATGATTTCCAGGACGGAATAAAAAGTATGGATATATTTCTGGTTTAGTTGAAATAATCGAAGATAGATACTCATCATTAGCTAACGTCATGAATATTAGTCTACATATTTTCATCACATTGCATAATCATACATGTGTAAATTTTCATTTTGGTTCCTTACTTTTATATGAATAGAATAATAAAATAATAAAATTGTTAAAATAAATAAAATTGATATTTCAAATAACATTTCATATCCGTATCATGCGATTCGTATTCTTTTTCTGATCTATCTTATTAACGAACTAGATGATCGTGTTATTTCAGGACAACCAGGTGGAGGGTCTTTAGGAATTGACGATGGATCAGATTCACATGCCGAAAGCTCGGTAAAGCAAACGGCAACCGGGACACAAGCTATCGCTTCGGCGCAAGGCAAATACGGAAACGGTTTGTCGCAGTCACAAGTTAGTGGAACTTATTCTGGTTCAGGATCTTTTTCAGCACAAGCCGGTACCAGTGACTCGACAAAAAGTGCGATGACCCAAGTGAACGGCGGCAAAGAAGGTGCCACAAGTAGTGCACAAGGAACTGGAGGATATGGAAAAAGTCAGACCCAAGTTCAGCTCAACTCTGACAATGGATTAACGACCACAGGAGCACAAAGTAGTGGATGGAATCATGGCACCAATTCACAAGTACAAGCTAGTGCTCGAGGTGGCATGGCTGATGCGCAAGTAAAGTCTATAAAAATTTTAATAATTTTAATCAAATTTAAGTTCAAAAATTTCTATACAAAAGTTTAGATAAGATTTTTTATATTCTATTATTTAATTAAGAAGACAATCACTAAAAATTCTGCAAAATTTTAAATAAATTTTGAATAACCGTATAAATAAAATTGTAGGCCAACGGCGAAGGTAGTACATCTAGCCAAGCTCAAATTGGTTTTCAACCGTACAACAAAAACGATGAAAAAGTGGAGAAAAAGCAGAAACCATTTTCCGGAGGTGGGACTGCGGTAGCACAAAGTGGCACTCACAGGGGACAGTCCCAGTCGCAACTGCAAGGTGCATTTCATTACGGTATAACGTACAGTGGAGCAGCCCAGGCGGGATCGGGATCCGGCGCATCATCCTCAAGGAAACCTTTCAGTTTTTCTGGTAACAATTCTGACCTCTTCAGCACTGTCAAACCGTTCAGAATCACGCCCATATCGACGGAGTCAACTTCGACTGATGTTGAAAATGATTCTAACACTTATGAGCAAGGTATCTTTTTTGTAAATTTGACAGAGTCAAAAGTTCTCAAAAAATGAATATTCGCTTCATTTTTTCTGAAAACTTTTCATTTGTTCAAATTCACAATGTTAAGTAAAATTTTCACTTGTCATTTGTAACGGCATTAAACATAGCGCATTGATAATGACCATTCAAACAGATACGAAATTGACGACCAAAGAATCTTTAAAATTTGATAAATCAAAGTCATCCAAGTCTGAGGATTATGAATACGAGGAGTACGAAGATTACGGGTCGTCTTCATCCAATAAACAGACGTTTGCAAAAAATACGGACGATTCCGTTAGTAACACGGATAAATATAGAAGTAACGATCATATGAATTCACATCATGAAGAAGACATCTTTGAACCTGGACAGACGTTCGGGGGTCTCACCATCCCCCCAGGCTATAGGGCCAGACACATCACTGAAAATCGAGTGAACAAATATGCATCATCTGAAACAAGATCATTAAAACCTAATCACATCATCCGATCGAATTCGACTGAAAATCCTAAAAGGTAATGATCATCCATGCAACAAAACATGATATAACAAATGTTTAAAAAACATGATTCCTACGTGGCTGAAATATGTGTATCATATATATAAAATATATAACAACATATATGTGAATGTTTGTGACATAAATGCTGACATTTAAGTTTATCTGTTTTGAAATGTAATAAAATTGTTTTTTTTTTTAATTTATTTCAGTACACCAGAAACAACAACAGCAACTCCTGATACGAGTTCCAGTGGCAAACCGAGTTTTTATTCAGTGACAAACAGCATCGCTGGGAAATTGAATGGCAAACGCACCCCTGCGAAAAAATACGAACACAGATATTACACGAAAAGTTCGACTTGCGGGTACTTTACTTTTTCATGTAGTCTCATTAATGGATCTAATGGGCGGACAAAAATTTGTAAACCTAAAACACCCGTCTACCCAGATGGTGCACCTATAAAATGTTAAATAATTTGGTTCATTGTGTATGTTAATATGAATAATTAAACAAACGAACTATGTAAGTTTAGTAAAGTAAAAAAATGTAATAATAAAATTAATAATGTTTTTTCTATAATTATTTTTTACGATGTTGTAATTTTACTTTTGAGTTTTTTTCACCTAACTGTTTTAGCAATGTATTTATTTTTCAAATGTTTTTTTTCTTGTGCAAAATGATTATTTTTATGAAGATGATAAATACAACATTATGTAGATATCATTTTCTCTTTTACTGTCAGTCGTTAAATATCGCTGAAAGAGAAGAAAAATGAAGGTATAGAATGTCGGTAAAAACGACTTCACAGTCCCAAAACCAAGAAAAAGTTTTCGCGGTTTGTTAAAAAAGGTGAGCCTAAAAATCTCGACTTTACAGTTAAGTACAGTTAAGTTTAAGACTAAACAATAATTAACTAAAATAAAAAAATAATTTCCAAAAAACTATGAAACTTTCAAGCTGTCATTTTTTACTTTTTTCCAACAACATTTTGCGACCAAAAATTTGTATCTTTTTCATCAGTTTGCAATTTCGCAAATTAACCGTCAAAATATTTCTGAACATTGCAGCATTAAGAAAAACTTAACAGCTTCAAATTGTTCATAAGGACACAGAAAATAGATGAATTTTTCAAGGATTTTGCGGTCACGCCTCGGTAAGTTGAATACAAATGCAACAGGTAACGTGGAAAGAAAGCAAAGAAGAGATGACCTGCTGCGTTTCGCAGGTGTGACGGGGGGAGACTGACTTCTGCGGGGTGGGAGTCGAACCTGAACCGGTACCAAGAGGTGTTTTTCTGTCTACAGTCGCGCAGGGAAAGTCAGTTCAGGTGTAGACTTCTCGCTCGAGCACACAAAAGAACGGATATGTGAACAGTGCGCTGTTTTTCGTTTCCTGGTCCAAATGTTATGTAAGGCATTTTTTTAACGCTCCTCTACGTACCTGTTACTAAGACGCTCATCGCAATTGTTTTAATCGTTATTTTACACAATCTGTTACACAAATCGGAGGACGCAAGTTAAGCTAAACGAATACGGAATTACGATTTCAATTCATCCTAAATCAATTTAAATGAAACAATCAAGATACAATTCGTTTGTGAGGCATTGACAATTAGAATTAAATTTCACCGACTAACGCCGTGAACTGTGAAAAATCAGAAGGATAAATAATTGTGTAAAAGTGCGGTGGACAAGGATTAATTAGTGGGTTGAGAATGGAACACGGATGGTTATTGTTTCGGATTTTATAGTTTCATGTGTCTGAATGAAATGGTATGGGGTTTTGAAATTGAATGCGCTGGGAGGTGCTGTTGGAAACCAGTCGAGCGGCATTCCTCTCGTTTGACCGCGCATACAATATATTCGACTTCGTCAACAATACAACGCCAATGAGCAGTATTGTTTCGCTAGACACGCTTGGTACACCAACGTCTTGTTACTGTTTTTGTCAAGCACGTTCTTCAATTCGAAACTCTTTCTCAAAATGAAGTCTGCGACACGACCGACGTTCGAATTTTCGCTGAGGTTGCGAAACTTTTCTTCCGTTTCTGTAAAAGTCAAGTTGTCAAATACTATTCCATCATCCGAAATTGGTTTCTTGAATAAAAAGTTACAACAATTTCTAAATTGTAAAATAAAGATTCCAGATTGTTCCGGATACTTGTTAATATTTAATTACAATAATCTGAATAACTATGCAAATTGTTTGAGCTGACGTGTGCACTCGATGAATATGAAAATACATCTAATAATAATGAAACTTTTTATGACAACGTAACCTTTGTCAATAACTTAGTGTTAACGAGAACTTATAAATGAATTGACAGTCAATTTTTATTTCTTCCTCTTTTTTGTCGTTTGACTCATTTTCATTGTATTTTTGCTTCGGAAACTTGTTTGTGAATGCAACTTTCGTTAATTGCACCTAGTAGTTTGTGATGTAACATCGATAATTGCGAACGACAACCAGTGACATGAACGCCGGATGACTCAGAAAAATTGAGCGACAAGCTTTTCCGTAAACTCGTGGAATCATTGGATTTCGATTTTCACTCAAAACTGCACATTGATTGATGATTTATTAATTTCATAATCATTAGCGGAATTTGTGGATTGACGTGTTTTTTTCCTCCGGCCATAGAATTTCACATTCCTCATTCATTCAGATATCGAAAAATTGATAAGCTTTTGTTTGTTAATTTATAAATATTTTATTGCGATGCAAATTCTTTCTTGACTCGAAACTTGTTAGCAAAAAAAAAAAAATAGAAAATAGTTGTTTCATTTATTTCAATTTTTATAATTAATTTTGTTCAATTTAGTTATGGTTAGTTGGTTAACTACTTGATTTTAATTTTATGTTTTTATTTTGTAGATCTCTTCTGGTTCAAAGATGGATTCACCTGATGATGTTCGATTCAGTGACAAAAAGTTGATCACAAGATACAAAATGTGTTCCTAAAATGTACTTAGAGAAACATTTAAATGTGAATTAATAGTAAACTACCATGCAAAGTTATTGTATTTTGATGGTGGCCGTTTCGGCGGTTCTGACTGAGGCCATGCTGGATCCGGATGGTGTCAAGTGCGGCGATAAGAGGTGTGCTACTGTGGAGTACTGCAGCCCGTACGACACACAATGCCGACCGTGTTCCATTATTTGTGATCCAGACAATCATAACAGGCAGCCGGAACTTTGTGTGAAAGATTGTCAAGGTAATTTTAATTTTGCTAATTTCTATTATATGATAATAACTAAAACAGTGTAAGATTCATAAAACAATTTTAACCACAGTTAAATAATTTTTATTTATTGTTTTACACATATTTCACTATACAATTTTTGCAAAATGTAAAATTTGTAGTTATAAAAATTTAGCGAGACTATTTTTACACGTATCAAGAAACACGCGACTTCAACCGAAGAAGGGTTAAATTACATGATATCATTTTGCAAAAGGACAAGTAGAGTATTGCAATATCAACAAGGACAAGATAATAAGCTGTGTATTGTGTTATAAAAAAGATTCCGTTGAAATACGCTAGCTTTTTTATAAAGAAAATACCAATTAATATATAGAAATACCTAGTTACATAATACTATTTACAGTTTCTGTTTTACGTTAAAATAAATAAAAATAGAAAAATATTAAATGAACATTAACTTTAACAATTTCAAATAATACGGAAACACAAAATTTAAAATGTGTTTACAATGGATGTACTTGAGATGGAACATGAAATTTTTACAACAGTCAAAATTTATTCAAATCGTATATATAAATTATGTATCTTTTTTCAAAATTTAAATTGAATCGTCTATTTAGAAATAGGATTTTTTAATTTAAAACATGAATGTTCTATAAGAGGACCTATGGAGAAGGTCAAAATAAAACACGATAAATTTTTTTCCCTGTGAATAGATTTTTTTAATTGACGTGTCGCTTCAATATTTTACGGTAAAATCCCGGGCCCCCTCAGATACAGAAACTTATTAAATTTAGAGACTCAGTCGCCTCCCTACTGAAAGTGTGTCGAAACACGGATCAAGTTTTGTACAACACGTAGATGAAGGGACCGGTTGAGAATAAAAAAATGTGTGAGAAAGAAAGTGAGGACCCGAGATGAGTCATCGGCTGTATGTATAGGAAGGTAGCAGGTCCGTCAGGTGCAACGTCTATGGACGTAACTACGCCGACCTACCATACGCAGCTCGGTTGCAATTAAAATTCCCGCGGTGTAATTGTAAATTTGAAAAACAAATTTTGATGCGCAGATATGACTACACCTTGAAAAAGTTACAGCAAAACATATTTTCAATTTTGTTTCAATTTCATTTCGTTTGGTTTCTTTTTTTAACAAAGGTGTGGATTTTTTTCTTGAATAACATCGCAAATAAAAGAGCGTCTAAATTCTTTTGGTAGAATTTCCGCAATTCCCCGCTCGACCTGACGTAATTCAATGTCGCGATGGTAACCTGTCGCGCAAACAGACTCAAACTGTAGCAAGCAAGTTGTATTTGTTCGATACGCTTCCCAATAAGATCATTCTAATAGAGCATTTTTTTGGTATCAAAAATGAGGTATGATATCATCGGCATCTTTGCATTCGCTCAAAAAAGCAACTTCAAACAAGCTGATCAACGAAATTTAATTTATGATAATGATTTTTTTCTTGCGTCCATTCATACACTATTCACGAACTAATTGCTTTGATCAGAAGTATACACAGGTGCCCACAATAACGTAACGCGATCTTCGCTAAGATAAGCGTTTTTTCAACTCACAAGTGCCGATGCTTTTGTTGCCTTTTGCTTACACTTGAATTCTTCAAGAAGTTATAAATTTATCATGAAAAATGTTTAATTGGAACAATTAAACATTTATTATTATAATAATAAATGTTTAATATTTTATTATTATTTATATGGAACGATATTTTGTTTATCACATAAAAGAAATTTTTGGAGTAAATTTTGTGTTTTGAATAAATCTGATTAAAATTCATTTTCTTATTTTTGGGTTTCAGAATACCTTCACGATCAGAGATATGTGTTACGCTCGGATTTAGGAAGTAAGTTGAAATTACACCTATGGGTATGTTTGTGTTGGAGCTGGATGAGTCAGACACTAAAAACCGGATCGAGTTCATAAGAGACGTTATAGTCTGGATCGACATTTCAGATACTACCTGGTCGATATCCCTTACTATACACTCGACTTTAATATATCAATTTAAATTAAAAACAACATTTTAATTAAAATGCAATTATTTTAGATTTCTCAATTTTGAGCTCTTGAAAATTGTTCTGACTCCCAAACTTTAAAATCATTTTTTTGCCAAACCAAAAAATGATCAACGCTAAATTATTATTTTTTTATTTGTAGATGAAATTGCAAAGCTGCAAATTACGGTAACCGTTTTGATATCCGTGGTATGCTTCCTGATCCTTGGAATCGCTCTTTTTGTCTGCAGTTATTTCGTGACGTGGAAGAAAGCTAAAAGTATTATTTCAAAGACGTGGCGTAACAGAAGATGGTTGAGGGTAAGATAAAACTTTATTTTTAAAAACATCTTTTTCGGCTTTTAAAATTACAATTGCATTTATTCGTTAAACAAAAATTGTATCCACTTTTTAACCAAAGATGAAATTTTGTTTGCTTTACTAATTTAACAATTCTTCATTGACAAAATGTTTTCAGAAACGAAAATCCAGCAATAAAATACAAGTTGACGTTGAAACGGCAGGAATGAAACAGCAGAATGGTCTGCGTATCACAATGCCGACAATAAGTGGGATGGTCACTCAAAGTCCTAACAGCTCGTGTAAAGATGGCTCTTGCAACGGCAACGCAACGCCGAGCACATCAAGCACAACGTTATCCCGCAAGATTCCCAGTGAGGACTCGACTGTCGAATATGCTTACGACAATCCAGCTATGACTCCAAGTCCGGAAGTGACCCAGCAGCGCACCAAACGCGAGAGCTCATTTTGACTGATAGTTTAAGCAATTGAGAAAGAAAACAGTAATTCTGGCAATGTTGAAATCAAATTACCTTTTAGACAAACCCAAGTAAACATTTATATATGGCTCCATATGTGTGCTAACTATTTTCATATTTTCATATCACGCAATATTCCATATATGAATTTTCATATATGGAATTTGGTTTTATAAATGTTTTATATATGTAAATGCCTTATATATTATCAAATTTTTGCATAAAGGCATTTATGGAGCCATGTATGAAGTTTTATTTGAGTAGCTTAACAAAACCAATGGTTCAATCAGCCGAGACAAACATGTGCAGTTGATCTGATTTTATTATATATTTGTTATTGATAAAACACAGAGAAAATTGTCCTTAAAGTCGTGTTCATTTGTTATATGAAACAAAAATTAATGATTGATAGAGAATTTAATAAGAGTACTTATATAGTATAGTCATTTTAAATTTGAGATAATAATTTATGTCCTTAACAAATGTTAAAACGCCGTTGAGATGGTTTATGTAATTTACATGTTTCGCTGAAATGATTTTTATATGACATTTGACATTGGTTGACTTTTTTGTATTTTATGAATCAAATTGTAGAATTATTGTAACCGAAAATGGAATTCACCGACTGTTTATGATGAACTTTTTAAAAGGTTACATTTTAATAACGGCACATTTCGTCCATGAAAAATGATGCTTTCGAAAATTTTTTGACATTAGAGTTAGAGTAATTTTATTTTGATACAAACTTAACAATCGTATGAATGTTTTTAGATTAGCGTATGCAATTTGGGTACGTGCTAACGACCTTGCGGCTGTGTGACTTAATCTCTCTGAGATCTTACAGGTTTTTACTTACTGGTCCATCAGTGATTGATTTCAATTTCATACACATTTTTTCAGTTTTCAAAGTCACATTCACTTTATTTGATCTCACGTGGCAAAAAATCGCAGCTCCATTCCAAGATCAATCTTTCCATATCACTGTGTACTTGAGTAGAAAACTTGAACCTGATATAAATCGTTATTACATATCGTTATCATATATTTAAAATTAAGAAACCTTTTTTTTTTTCATACGATGGGTTGGCTGTTGAAATGTACAAATAATATATTCAACATTAACTATTCGTCGTTCTTAATGAAAAGATTTGTAAATTTGTATAATTTGTTAAATTTATGTTTCCATAAAAAGGTTTATTATATCTTATAAAATAATCGTAGATCATAAAATTGTACATATGTACATAAAATTTGAACTAACACATAAGTCCTTATCAGAACTCCGTCCATGTGAGCTTTTAGAGCAAAAAGTAAAATTGTTTTCACATTTTACATTTGCATAAGTTGACGAGTCCTTTTCGAGCAAAACGGAATGCAATTTTTCCGGATTGCTCAGAAGCTCTTCAGCTTTAATTGAAGATCTAGAATCAATTAATCATAAATTAAGGATAAGATAGATAATTATTCGTAGGATTAGTTTGTAAAAATTATATAGAAGCTGCAACAGCAAGTCTGACTGAATTAACATCGCCCAGGTAAAAATAAGTATACATGTAAAGCATATATGTAACATATACGTGATGTATAAGTGACATTTATGTCTTATATATTTTTTTTATTTAGGCGAGTTTGAATAATTTAATTCATCTTAGTTAATTCAGACAAACCGCGATTTCCTATCTCACTTCATAGCGTACAACAGTTATCAAGATATGTTAAATTAAATTGAGATTTGGGGTCTTTTTGGACTGCCAGATGTCTTCCAGAATCCAGGATATTAATTACATTATATACCGACCCTTTAACTTTATATCATACTGAAGTGAACAAGTAGTTGAAGATTCAAGATCAGTGTCTGATTGTAATTCGACATGATGAAAACTATTATCTTATATTCAACACATTAGAAGCTCAATTTTAATTTGATACCGCTCAATGAATCTGCGTTCAAGGGAACGAATTATATATCTGTACATGAACTTTTTGAAATAAAGAGAAAAAGAATTCGATTGTGATACACAAACGATGCATCCCAATATTGTCTTCTTATTCGTTTAAAAATTGTAATTTTGGTTAATTTTATAAGTAGACGAGTAATTTGACGTGGCGTAACATCGATTTAGATGGCCGGCATGCATATTACATACACTGAACACGTTTAACCGTTTTGAACAATTAGATTTAAGATTGCAGTTCCACGGGGCATAATTATTCAATCACTAAGAAACATTTTGAGCTTTGTTCGTTGTCGTTCATACAGTGACGGTCAGTCACAGTCTCTGCGACCGAGTGCTTACACTTTAACCCGGTTACAGCTACCTGAACTCGTGCTGCGTTTCCCGTTTGAGTCTCGCCATGAACGCACTTAATCCATAATGACGATTCTGTTCATTTAAAGAGCTACTTTTTAATTCATTGTTTTTTTCGTCCACTGAGACAAAGTTAAAATGGACGAGGAAAGGCCGAAAAAATATTTCGCCAGTGTGGACATCCTGGTGTTCACTGGCATGCTTGGTGTATCGGGATTAGTTGGAATTTATCATGCCTACAAGGCTCGAAACAGCAAGGAAGCTGTAAGAGAATATCTCATGGGTGGAAAGCAGATGTCAATTTTTCCTATAAGTATGTCCTTGATAGCAAGGTAAATAGTTTTCGTCTGACATAAAACGTGAATTGAAATTTTAATTTTTTTATTAAAAAAGATGTTTTTAGAGAAAATATTATAATTTGATTTTTAACAACTTTGCGTTTTTGTATTTTGTTATCTGCAACCGTTTAAATTGTAGTTACATCTCGGGCATAGCAATATTAGGATATCCTGCTGAGATGTATGTTTATGGAACACAATTATGGACTGTTATCATAGCTGATTGTTTTGTTTCAATAACCATGGCAGTGGTTTACTTACCTGTGTTTTACGGTCTTCAAATAACTTCTTCATATCAGGTAAGATGAACAAATTTAATTCATAACTTCCAAATGTTAAGACATAATTTCAAGAAGTCTGATTTCCAAGTATACCCAAGTAAAAATTCATATCTCCAAAGCTGGCATATATATGGTGCATTTACGAGATATGTATTAAATCATTATGAGCCATAATTGTGGTCATATATAAAATTATTTTTGGGTAACAAGTTTCAAAAAGTTGTCCAACATTCTTTCGTACAATCAGTCAATGTTTTACTTGAAATTTTCAGTATTTGAAGTTGAGGTTCAACAATACTGTGAGAATTTTGGGATCTGTTATATTCATTATAAAAATGGTAAGTACAAGTCTAAAAATTATCATATCTGATCAACCATAATGAACTCGTTGATGAAGTATTTTACATTACAATAGAACGATTAACGTGTACGGAAGCTAATCTTTTAATTAATGTTGTAAATTAGAACGGTAAGCATGTGCCGTCTAAACGATGCAAATTGAAAAAACACATTCAACTTCATAAGTTCATCAACTGGGAGTCAAATTTTCGGATTTCAAAGAATTTCAAAAAATTTTTTTTAATTTTTATTGCAAATTATTTAGCTTCTCTTGGTGTAAAATAATGAAATTTGTCAATGAAGAATCAATTAATTTAAGAAAAAACATTTAACTCCAAACTAATTTTTTTCAGCTGCTTTATATCCCTATTGTCATATACGTTCCTGCATTAGCGTTCAATCAAGTGACTGGATTTGATCTCCACTTGATAACGCCTTTAGTGAGCATCGTTTGTATTTTTTATACCACTGTGGTAAGTTACTATTTATTACATTTTAATGATAAGATGACAACAATTAATAGTTATAACATTTCTGATTATACATGGTGAAATTTAGTATACTTTGAAAATACTCTGTGGACCAATTGTATAAATAGAAGCGACCAATCTTAAAATATGCCCGGCAATAAATTGTACAATTTATAATGCCTCTACTGCAGCAGCGCTTTTCCTGATGCTAATAGTGTCACAGAATCAAAATGCATTAACAAGATAACACACCTCAGATGCCCTATTAACAAAATCATATACTTCATTCAGTTTAACAATATTTTTTAGTCACTGAAGAGTTATCAGATAAATAATATTATTTACCAGGAAAAAATCAAATGAAATTAATGATAATTATTATTCCGATCGCACAATCTTTTCAATTGCAATTTTATTATAACAATATAATCACTAAATTTAAAAAATGATTAAGAAAAATTTAGATGTTTATCATCTAAATTTTTCAAGTCATTGATTTATCAAGTCATTGATAAAGTTTACAACAATTATTTTAACAAGTCAACACTGCAGAAAATATTTGAGAAGAAACGTTTTTATAATCAGTAAGTCAAAATTCTAAAATTTTCTTTATACTAATGAAAAAAATCTGATTTTTTAGGGTGGACTTAAAGCTGTTGTCTGGACAGATACTATTCAATTGATGGTAATGTTCGGAGGAGTGATCACAGTCATGATACTAGGGACCAACAAAGTCGGGGGAATACAAGAAGTGTGGAAGAGGAACATTGACACCGACCGAATCGAATTCTTCAAGTAGGGTACAGTTCAACTGTAGAGAGACCGCTGTTGTAAAACAGCGGGGATAGGTACTACTTAGATGATAAGGATTTTTTTCCGCAGTGGAAACAATTTTCACGACACCAATTCGCTGACTTTTCTTCAAAAATATTTCTTGACATGACTAAACAAAAATTTTCCGAATCAGAGTAGCCTCAAGTATATTATTAACATTTATTCGATTATTGAATCATTCATTTTCTGTCATTTCTAGTTGGGATCTAAATCCAACTGTGAGGCACACTTTTTGGTCGGTAGTTGTTGGAAATTATTTGAACTGGTTAGCTACTTGTTCAGTCAATCAGGCTATGGTTCAAAGATGTCTCGCCATGCCAAACTTAAGAAACTCAAACATGTAAGTGATTAATTCATTTTAATTTAAGACTAATTTAAAAAAAAACAAACTTTTTAACTGAAATACTATTTGTGACATTTGGTTTTGTCCCTTTTAGAACAATCATGATAATGGCCGTGGGGATCGTAGCAATAGTATCCATGAGTTGCTACACTGGAATCGTCATATTTGCTGCATTTTATGATTGCGATCCAATAACTACTAAGGTGATGATTCAAATGTTAATTAAATTTGTGTTTTCATAATTTTTGTTCATTTTATGGCTATTGTACAATGACTTATATTTATTTTTAGCAAATCGGTAAACCTGACCAACTGCTACCGTTCTTCGTAATGGAATTGGCTCAGTCTGTACCTGGATTGCCTGGTCTTTTTCTTTCAGGAGTATTCAGTGCAGCTCTGAGGTATTTTATATCATGTTATATTTTGTAAAATTATTTTTATGTCGCAGAAATTCTCACGTGGTTCCTGAATGTTTGCAAAGAAAAGAAACAAGTTGAAAATATAATTTAGTTATAACGACTGTTTCCAACGATTGCAGCACAATGTCTACGGGGTTAAATGCAATGGCTGGTGTAATTTATGAGGACATGATTAAGCCATGTTTCCGACGACCTATCACAGAAACAACTGCTGGACGAATTATGAAGTTCATTGTTGTTATTATAGGAATCATTTGCGTGTGTCTAGTTTTTGTGGTAGAAAAACTCAGTACATTGATACAAGTTAGTAAAATAAATAACACTGCATCAATTTGAGTCACTAATAAATGATTCGCCTTCACTTAAAACTTTTTTAAATTTCATTTTATCAAAGTTCTTTTTGAAAAGAAAAGTTACTCTCTGTAACTTTTCTAGTAAGTAATTTTTTTTCAAATTTATTATTTGATCAACTTTTTTCAATGTTGATTATTCACAAAGTTTATGTTCTAGTTACTTCAAAATTTTTTTGCACTTTCGTAGGCTGGTAAAAGTCTTTCTGGAATAACTGCTGGACCACTTTTAGGAATTTTTACCCTTGGGATGTTTTTCCCATACGCGAATTCAAAGGTAGTCAAAGACTTTTTTATCCAAGATGCAAATTTGTATTGACATATAAGTTTTTGTATATAAGTTGAAAATGTTTTATTGTTCTTTTATAGGGTGCTTTGATAGGAGCATTAATTAGCTTGAACTTGGTTGCGTGGATCTCTTTCGGTACACAAGCGGCGATCTCAAAAGGAGAAATTATTTTTCCCGTGAAACCTCTCTCCGTTGAAGGATGTCCGGACGCGCTAAAAAGAACTGTCGGCAACATAACACACATCATCGGGCAAGCTATCAGGTACAATAAAATTGACGCACAAACTTAGAAGGAGAAAAAAAACGTTGACGTTTACGTAAAACGTTTGATGGCTTTTCAGAGAAGAGCCATTCTTTTTATACCGAATATCATATTTATGGTACACTTGGATTGGATTTTTGACGGCTATCATTGTTGGTTTAACCGTCTCATGTCTCACTGGCGTCAACCGATATAAACCCGATGACAAAAAACTTTATACACCCATAATACACTGTTTACTGCCTAAACAAATTCAAAAGGTGAAGAATTGAGATCAAGCGAACATATTGGCACATTTTTGAATCAATAAAAATAAGTAAAATAATTACCAATGTTTTACAGGATGTCATTCAATTGGAAAATCAAGTGGACAAGAAAGATTAAACGACTGTTTTTTTTTTTCAGACAAACTTACTTTTCTTTCAACTTTTCAGAATCTTTGACCAATTTTAATTTTTTAAAAGATTTACTTTATGATATGATGAATATGATAAAAATGGTTTTTTGTTTATTTTTATTCTCAAATAGCACTATTTTTGATGCGCGAGAAACTTGTTAATGCTGAATTATAATATGGGACTATCTAACTCGTATATAGAATGAATAAACGGACATAAAAAGGTGATTTTCTTATCGACACTTATCATCGTTCATCATGTATATATTATTTAAGAAAAAGAATATAAAAAATTATGCTTTTTATCACCTCGGTATATTCTGTAACGCAGGTATTATTACTCCTTTGCGAGGCTCATTGTGAGCATGAATGATTGATGGTAATGCACCCTCCCACAAAGTAGCGCGTTTTTTTATATTTTTATTGTTTCTTTCATCCCTTTGCCGAAGCTGCATTATCAATCATTCATGGCCAAATGTGCATCATTTTGTTGCATTATATCTTACAATGCCAATTATTCATTCATATTAAATTGTGCATCACTTTTATTCTAAAAATGTTAGTCTGAGTAAAACTCGTGAGTAAGACTATATTTGGGATTAACTTAACGCAAAAAAGAGGACTTGATAAAATATTTGTTTTAACTTCACCAAGATGAAGACTAAAAAGCAAAATTATTCCTCGTTGAATTTATTGAAAATGTTGATGTCAAGTGTTGGGTTATGGATTGCAAACTCAAAGAGTCATCAGATGCTACTTCGATTGAATATCTGTTTTACAATGCTTGGTACTTTAATTGGTATACTTGTAGCTGTTTCGAATTTTATAGTATCTTTGGAAAATGCTCAAGTTTGTTTCATTTACTGTTGACAAAATTATTCAGATATATTTTTTGTGAAACAGAAATTTTGCAAAAAATTTTTTTTTCTCTTCAAAAAAATTTCTTATGTCACTTTTTCAGTCCATAGCTTATTCGAGTTGTATAGCAACTCCTGTGATTATTGTGACCATTCGAGTAGCAATTTTTACGAAAAAGAAGAAAAACATGATCCGGCTGGTACAATTTTGCACCAACAACTTTTGGTACAATGAAGAAAATGAAAACTACAGTCGAACATTAAGAGAGGTTGATAAGAGTAGTTTTACTCTAATGATTTTATTCACCTTGAATGTGTTCTCCACTGTTACATGTTATATGATAGTTGCTTTGATTGGTAAGAAGTTAATTTATTTGACAATATTTTTAATTATTCAAAAAATATAAAAATATGTAATTATAAAATGGTGTAACTAAAACTTTGAATTCAACATTATTTTACAGAAAATCATGGGAAAGATAAGGCAGACAAGAGGCTGATATTCGAAGGTTTTGAATTGTATTTTGGCAAGGATCACATTATAAAGTATGCCACTTTTTATTTTTCTTTTCAGGTACTTGTTAGTGATTTAAAAATAAGAATAAAATAAACTCGATCAAAATAAAACATTGCATCGCGTTGTTGAAGTATTTTGGATCGATTTACATAGCCGTTTGTTACTGCGTTTATGACCATGCGCTATTAATTTTTGCGAAACACGCTGCTGCACAACTGCGACTCTTGGGATCAGAGATGCATCGGAAAGATCAGAAATATTTTACATCACATCAAATTGTCCCTTCGGATGTCACAGAAAAAAATAATCAGATGCAACTAGCAATCAAAAAGCACAAGGAAATTTTACAGTTTGTTAAAGAAGTTGAAGAGACTTTTAGCTTAATGTTGTTCGTACAACTTCTGATAGCAAGTGTGACAATCTGCGTATCAGCGTTACAAATATTTTTGGTATGCATGATGGCAGAATATAAAAATTATTTGTGACTAACTTTTGAATGCATTTTTATTTTCAGATAAACCATTATTTTTTGAAAAAAGTTTTGTTTATTTCCCATATTGTTGCAAGTTTATTTCAACTGTATTCCACTACGTCTTCTTGTAATGAACTCAAAGAAGCAAGCTTAAATTTTACAACGATGGTGTATTCTACTGCCTGGTTTAATTTTCCTATTGGTAACAGCATTCGTCATGGAGTTCTTTTCATGATCGTTCGAAGTCAGAAACCTTGTTACATCAGCGCAATTGGATTTGTTTATATGACTTTGGACGTTTTTACTTGGGTAAGTGATATAAAGTTTTTACATAATAAGCGGTCACTTTTCACATATTCTATATGACGTAAAAAAATTGATGTAAAATAAACATCATATCTTTTCAGGTAATAAATAAAACAATATCATTTTACACGGTGCTAAGAAATTGTATGTAACTACTATGCAGTCATAAAATAATCGTGTATTATTTTTCTAGAGAGTTTATGTAAAAATGATATAATTTTAGTCTTTTATCCCTCAAAATTCTACTATGCACTTAATCCATTAAATGTTATAATCACTTACATGATAGATATAAATAATTGCAAGATGTCACAACTAAATGGCATTTTTAATTTAAACAATGTTTAATTTCGTTACAATAATAACCCGAAGGCACTGATCAAATGATGTACAAACGGCCAAACCTTGTTTATCAGGACTCCAATCTATAGAACTGACAGGCTGCGTTGATAGTGTTGTATTTTGTAACAAATTCACAGTGCCAACCACTCCTTGTTCGACCCCTTCTAAATCTACCTCCTTCCTCGATTCTGGATAGTTGCTGGAATAAATAATTATAAAAAGTTTAACAATTTTAAAAAAACACAAAATCTATTGATAACATTCACAAAAACAGTCGAACTCACTATTTCCATAGATAGAGCGAGCCGTTTCCGCCGCCTGTTGCAAAAACTTCACGATTTTGTGGGAGGTGACGGACTGTCCATACCGTTGAATCGTGAGCCTGAAATACATTTACAATTTCATAACTGCTCAACCCCAAAAAAAAATTTCATTTATTTGAATCATTCAAATCCAAACTCACTTTTTTAGACAGATAAGGAAATCCTTTTTTCGGATGTTCCGTCTTCAAGTCGAACAAAAAGAATTTCGATTCAAGCGTCGTAGCCACCAGCTTGTTCATTGGAATTTCTCTCCTATCGAATTCTAAAGAGCAAACTCCGTTTTTAAGATTGCTCTCCCACCTCAAAGACATCGCTCTGAGATCAAACATTTTAACATCCCCGTTGTCATAGCCAGCTGCAACAATTCGCTCTTCAGAATTGTAAGAATTGCCAAAAGTCACCGACCAGCAATCTCTCCGAGACTCTCCTGTCTTTGGTTCTATTATGGCGACCGGTCGATCCTTCTGACGTGGGTCCCAGATTTTTACACTGCCGTCTTTGGAGCCTGTGACAATCTCCGGTGCTCCACAACCTACAGTCTGACCGGCAACTCCGTCTATGGCATTGATAATTTCATTGTGAGCACGAGCAGAATATACAGGTATACTTGGATCCTCAAGATCGAAAATATTCAAATTTCCCTGAAAAAGTTTTGTATAATTCATTTTAAATTAAATATTTAAAAAATAATCTGTTAAATTGATAGTATAATTTCATTATAAATAAATAATAATTTCTTTCTGATTAACGTCAGATATTTTAGTAATTTTTTATACGTGAAAATAATAGATGCAAATGCCAAATTTTGTTTGTAAACAAAGAAGTGTCAAAAAAACTAACCTTGAAATCTCCCGTAGCTAAATGCCTATTTTTTAAAGACGATGCCTTGAAAGTGCCACATTTAATAGGGGCCGATTTGTTGGTCAACTGCTTCGAATAAATTTGTCCGTCGGAAATTTCGTAGACTTCGATGACACCTGTCCCTCGTGGAGTTGAACCCATCGTTACAAATTTCGCGCTGCAAGGGATCCACTTGACATCGAAGAGCGAGTAATCGACTGACTTTTCTATGTGACATATTATTTGCGGCTTCTCCAACGAATCCATTTGTGTGTCAATTGATGACGATCGGTATCAAAAAACACCCTTTTTCTTTTAGTTTCCACAGGCTGGATTATAAACAACTTGAACTGAGCACAGAATCTGACACATGGACGAGGGTAAGGTTAGGAAATTTTGCCGCGCAACAGGGTTGCCAACTTCAGCACAGTTTGGCAGTAAACAAATCAAAACAAATGAAGAGATGGGAAAGATGTATCGTTGTTATAACCTAGAAAACCAAAAAAACAATAAACAATATGTCAAACGATGACGAATCTTCGGTCTTCTGCAGGAACGAAATTGATTTCGAGGATCTTCACAGATTCAAACCAGTTGGCGCAGAAAATTTTGACAAACAGTTTTGTAACATCTACAAAACCAGACTGAATCTTCTGAAGGATCAGCTTTTGCAAAAGGTCCACGAAACTTGGGGTGAATCTTTTCTTTCATGTTTAAACTTGTTTGAAGCTATTATATTTCTTTATATAATATTAAAACTTGTTTCAGGCACAAAATTTCCAATTTTGACCATCGGAGAATTGGCAGACCAGAATGATGAGACAGAAAACAAATGCATCATCATCGGTACACTGTATAAGCAACAGGAACTCAAACCGTCGGTTCTCAAAGCAATCAGCGAGGAGCTTCAACTACCTGCTCAACCATCGAATCTTGTCAACTATTGTGCAACGAATGATTGTCTGTTCTTAGAAGATAACGTGCAACGAATAAAACTCCTGGGGAAATGCTGCACCTCGAAACTTGTGACAGGCTTAGTATGTGCTGTGATTGGTCAGGATCTTAAAAATGGAAATTTTTGGGTAAATATATTTGTTTTTCCTTCAATATTAATATTCAAAAATAATACAATTAGTAGATTTAAAATTACACAAAGTATTTTGTCAATTTAGGTGGACGACTGGTGTTTTCCAGGACACTATCCACAAGTTCCCAGACCAAGGCAAAACAAATCTTTGAACGGGAATATCTTATTAATTTCCGGTTTAGATTTTCTAAACAATATTAACTCACTATCCCTAAACCTCTTAACAGAATGGATAATGGGAATGGCAGGAAACTTGGAAGAACAAAAATTCAATTCCAAATTGTTGGCTGTAATTATTGCTGGTACTTATTAAATAAGAAAAAAATGTTTTTCTCATTGCATCAGGTTGTTCGGTATCTTTTTTTGTATATTCGTGGCTAATATGTAAATATTTAGTATTGTATCTGCAGGAAACAGCATTAGAAATTCCGTGGAAACGTTTAATCGAGCTGGGTATCTCGAGAAAAATGCTTTCAACTCCGCTGCCTTGACAGATGTCAATCTGACAGTCAAAAAGTTTGATGAATTTTTAAGCCAAATTTTGGAAAACTGTCATGTAGTATTGATGCCTGGCGAGTTTGATCCTTCGAGCCATCTGATGCCACAACATGCCTTCCATCCTCAAATACTGCCAAAATCATCAAGGTTTTTCTATCAATGTTTAAAATTATTTTAGTTCTGAGATTTAAGTTATGAAAGAATGTTAAATGTGATTTCAGGTTCACCACTCTACACGCTGTTACTAATCCATGGATTGGAAGGATAAAATCCAGAATCATTGCTGGTTCAAGTGGTCAACCCATCTCGGATATCATGAAAGTGGCAAACTTACAAGACCCACCGATAGATTGGATGGAGAAAACATTACTGTGGCAGCATTACGCCCCTACGTCTCCGGATACATTGGACGTTTTTCCATATTATAAAAGCGATCCGTTTGTGATGAAAGAATGTCCCGACCTTTATTTTACTGGGAACATGGATAAGTTTGAAACGAAACTTTTAACGGGTAAGATATTGTTTTAGACTTGAAATATTGGTGAATGAAAATATCCAATGACGAGTCAACGACAGATTATATATTTTTTCTTTCAGGTGACGAAGGACAAAAAATAAGATTAATTTGTGTTCCACAGTATTCGAAATCACAGACCGCTGTTCTAGTCAATTTGGATACACTTAACGTAAATACTATATCGTTTGGTACAAATCTGTGATATATTTATTTTTTTCGAGTTAGTTCAAAAATTATACAGGCCATGATTGGCTCTCACTATTTATTTTATACTGTTTAAAAAAATGCGTGTCGTAATTACACAGTAATATATTCGAAAATTCAGATGTAATATTATATTAATGACCGATTCAACAGACTATCTATCATGATGTCTATCTATTTGAATAATGAATTCCTTTTTTGCATACAAAATTACATGTTAAATTGGCCATTAATAAGAGTTAACTTCTAATATATCAATTAATTTGTTATTGTTATGTCGCTGTGTTGTGAATTTGTTAATACATGAATCAATTTATTTACCATAAAATAAAATCAGAATTTTTATGATTATTTAAAAGTAATTGCTTTGTTCACAAATTCTAATAAACCTCAAAATGCTTTTATTATAAAGTATACTCGTTACGTATTTTGTTCATACGCTATAAAATCATAATTATGATAATAATGTAGATAACAGTTAAGAAAAAAAATCTTACATGACACAATTGAAAAAATAAGTACAACTTGAACAAAAACAAAATATGTACATGGTTTAATATGAACAATATATTTTTCATTATAAAAAAACACTAAAACGAACAAAAACACAGTAACGTCAAATCCTGTTACAATTCATTGACTATTATTTGGGTTACGATAACCTGCAACGTAGGCAACAACAGTTGCATGATCTAACTTCCCTGGCACCATTGAAATCTTATCCTTAAGTTTCATACGACGATACTTTTGGTCATACTTTGGAATCGGAACCAGCCGACCATCCTTTTGCTCATAATACAAATCCGTGTCTTCTAAAATCCTTCTCTTGGCGGCTGTAATGCTAATCTGAAACAATAAAATTTCTCTTTAAGAAAACGAAACTTCTTCAGAATTACAAAAATTAATAAAAAAAATTAACGAAAACAATAACTCACTGCAAAATCAATAACAAGTTCACACAATCTTTTAGCGCTATCACATGGTGGACCATCCCCTGAAACTCCCTTTCGTAGCAAATCTTCCATCCGAAGCAAAGTCAGCTCGTGTCTCTGGTAAGCATCCACAACTGGCAAATTCGCAACGTGACGTCGCGATTCGGTTGATTTTCGGCTCTTGTGTTTACCTGACTGAGTATTTTTACAGCTACCGCTGCTCTCGCTGCTGCTGTTACCCGCAATAACACCGTTGTTAGGTAAGATCGCGAATTTACCCACAACGGGGTCAAAATTATCTGAGATTCCATCGCTCGTCAAAAATACTATATCTCCTTCTTCAATTTCTGTCATTGCAAGCGTTAAGTTGTTCAATTCCGGATTAGAACCATTAACTGGCCCGAGTGCGCCTAGAGCGTCTCTCATGTCTCGCATACGATGGACATCATGCGAGCCTCGAGTTATTTCCCGAACACCTGTGGTGCTAAAACCAAACCAAATAAAAAATTTTAATTTTACTCAATGCATTTAAACAAAATCAATTAAAATTTGCAACAAGTGATTTTTTTTAACTTATATTTTTTTCAAATTTTAAAATTCCTGCTAAACGGACGCCATTTGATGCTCCATTACATTGACAAAATGGCAAACTTGTTGTAAATGTTAATATGATTTTTGAATTGAAATTTCATGACTAAAAATGAACTGTGTAAATCAGTCGGTACGGTTTTGTATAAAAGTATGGTTTTTGTTTTTAGTTACCGCGAATAAACGTAGGCTAGACTATCTCCTACGTTGCAAGTGCAAGCTACGAATCTGCTAGGCTTTTGTTCGCTTTTGGGAAGAGGTAAGACGACGCAAACAGTTAGCGTCGTGAGCATCCCCTGTTCTTGTAATATTAAGGAATGCGCCGCATGGAATGATCGGAGCAGGCTCACGAACACATCGTGGGTCGACAGTGATTCATTTGGATTTAGTGATGAGAATAGTGCTTTGTTCAAATATTCGATGCTACCGTGGACGGCTGACCTAGCGGCTATACTTGCTTTTGGACCTGCATGAAATGATTTTTGGTGAGTGACGTAATTTTACATTTAAAAATGTTATCCGCAGAAAAAAGACCTACAGGTGGCACTGTTGCGATAGCAAAATTGCGGAATTACCGTATTTGTGCAATAAAATGAAGCAAAAGCATTTTGCTAAATTTATTGCATATTATAATTAGTTCTCATAATGAGGAACTATTTAAAACTTAAAAATATTGAACCAAAATTTTCTTTTTCATATTTCAATCACATGAAAACCACTTGCCACCACGCAGCGTAACTGTAGTTCCAGACTGCACATTTAACATTTATTTATTTATTGGTATTAATAAATATTATTGTTAATAATAAATTAATAATATTAATAAAAAATTATTAAAAGTGCAACGAAAGAAATTACCCCAATTGACACCATCGGCAATTGCAAGTATCGCAGCGTTGGGACGAACAACTAGACCAAAACAGTCGGCTATCGGGTCTCCTATGTTAGAATTGGTCGTAGGATTTCTTTCGTAAAGCGTTGTTGCTATTCCATAAGCTTTATCGTCTGCGCAAAACCAGTCCGTCACTCCTGCGATTTCAGTGTCATGGGCTGAAATAAAAATTGCATTTTAAAATCTGCAGGATACCATTGTATTTTTCGTATACTTTTCGGGGTAAAATAATACTGAGAGACGGATACTTCCAATCTGCTTGAACAATATTATTCTACCTTATTAAGCTCGTGCAATTTCAACCATAAATATTCAACTCAATAGTGGATTTTCTCAATCGACAATTCTTTGGACTTTTTTCAATCTTACAGGTTTACAGAGACTGTTATTACATTTACTTTTTAATTTTCAAGATTTACTTTCAAGTTCTCCAACTTTACTTGCATTCCATTACAAAGCATACATAAAAAAAATTAAAAAACCAATTTAAAGCAGTGAAAGCAGGTTCATTTTGATGAATATTCAAAAGAAAGAAAAAATCTCAATTCAATATCCTGAAAATCTAAAACTCACACAAAATGCACATCAAAACTTGGAAAATTATCTTGTACGGGTTACTTAATTAAATGTGCTTTAGCATACTTGGAAAAAACCAGTTGGGTTTGTTTTCACACAAATTAAAAATAATAAAAAAAAACGCACAAATGATAAAATGTAAAAATTACAACAGTTATATATTTTTATGATGACGTAATAGCACAATATCACGACTCAGTACATTATTATAAAGCACGAAGAGAAAATGGCATGCTCAAGAGAATGTTCTCAGCACCTCTGTTGTATCTCTTAAATGGAGACGGTGCACTTTTGGATTTGCGCAGTGGATTCATTTCAGGCGAGAACGGATGAAATGAGTTCACAATTTTGTCGACATTATCCTCGGCCCGAGCTCCGTTTCTCTTCAATTCCGTTTTGTCGAGAAACCCGCCGCCGCCGTCTATCAGATTTGCATTAAAATTTAATACATCCTGATCGTACTGCGAGCTTTGCAACTTGGAATCTAGTTCGAATTGAGCTTGTCTGTTTGGTTTTCGAAAATGCAACCTCTGATTGTCCATTAAAATGGACGCGGGTTTTTTTGCACCGGCGTTGTCAGTCTTACTCAAATTATCACTGCAATTGAATTTGGACGAACTGATCAAATTTGTTTTTGCGTGAGCCAATCTGTCCGTGCGGGCCAACCAGTACTCGGAGCGCCTTACTTTCGGCTCATAAAGTTTCCCAGCCGCGCGAATTTTCACCAAACTGTTATCAATCGGACTTGAGAAGGAATTTTGTCTTATCAATAACCACCGATCGTGAACGATGGAGAACACACAGTTCATCGTTGAGTTAACTATATTTGAGATTCACATATACTTATTAAACTGTTTTTCGTTTTTTAGTTTACTTCAATTTATTTTATTTAGTTTCATTTTTAGTGTAATACAAAAATGTATTCAAAATAAATATAAGAGATCTTTTAAGTCATTTTTTTTAATTCATGTCATTTTACATTTTGAATTAGAATTTAATCTGAGTTTAAAATTTGACAAGAGTCAGAAACGGATTTTCAGAATGTCAAACTGTTTGAAATTCTGAAAATCATTTAGAATGTCATTTAAAATTAATGTTAATGATGATTTCATCCATTCATCTTTATTCATTAAATGTTGTAACAAGTTTGAATAAGATTTCTAATTCTTCACGGAATCTTAACATATAATACAGAGTGAACTGGTCGTTAAATTTTCATGTTGGAAATTATGAATGACACATATGGTAAAAGATGGTCGCACAGATTAACTTGTATAGAGACAGGAAAGGAAAATTGAATCGCAAATGATGGCTTTATCATTGGACAAGTACATGAATGGGAATTGGTAACATATGATATGATAATGATTTTTATCATCACAATTGTAACTTGCATTAGTTTTTGACTCTTATCAATCTTGTCTCAATTTTGTTCAAGTGAATTATTCTAGTCTAAACATTCAATTATGAAAATTGAAATTATATTTTGAAACGTTAAATTTAAAAAAGTTGAAATGATTTAATTTAATTTAAAAGGTCTCTTTTTCATTGCATGCAATCAACATGAAAACATTGATTGAACGATTTAGTCAGATAAAAGATTATGTGAAACGGTTCATTACCTGTATCCTGTTGATCGGATTGCTGATCTATTATGTCAATATAATCTACATCAGGGTCGCTGATACTGAGATGTTTTTGTTTAACATTGACACTGGTCAAGCCATGCTCAGGCCCTGTGAAGGCCGCGATAATTGCATCAACATTTTGGAATGGCTCGAGGGTAATCGATGGCAATTGATCGGCTTTTCTGCCACATACTACTGGAGGGCCCTTTTGTTTTTCTTCCAATCTTAAAGTCGAAAATTTTGAAAACATTAAATTTGATTACAAAACAATAAAACGGTTATCTAACTTGTCAAAGTGGAAATAATGAGAAATAAATTAAAAAAAATAAACGAAAAAAAAAACAACAATGAAAACAACAGTTTTTAATTGTCAAACAACAATTACAATTTTGTGAATACAATAAAATAAATAATAATTAAGACAAATTACCCGTTGAGATATCGCATGATGAAGCACCCATCTGTGACCTCCCCAGGAACAGTTCTGGAGGAATGTAAATGTGGGCCATCGCCTGTTCCGATACTTTCAACGACGGTTGTTAAATTGCTGATGGATAATTGTCTCATGAAACCAACAACCCTTTCCTTTAAACTGCTCATTTTGATTCACTTTCCGTTGCGTTTCATTCATAATCCGCGTTTTTCAATCAAATACCAATACATACAATGCACCATTGTCAACGTCAATGCGTACATGTCAAACTAAACATTTTTCAATGCAAAACCGACGGTACATTTTTGTGTGCATGACTTATTGCCTGAGCTAAATATCTGCCCGATTGTTATTATACATAATTAATTATTTGAATAGTGTCGTTTAGTTTTTTGTTGTCTGGATAATCAAGATTTTGTGGGGGTCAACTTCGTCGTCACTTGTAAACAACGGTCGAAAAAGTGTCACTGAGAGAAATACTGAGATGTTTGCTCCATTGTTACATATGGATGATTGAACTATTGTCACCCAGAGGGCGCCAGCATACGGGCCATTGATTTAAATGTTTTAGACTTTTTAATGTGTTTATTTTTGGAAATCAATTTTAACATTTTAATAATAATAATAATAATAATAATAATAATAATAACAATTAAAAGAATAAAGTTTGTGGTTACAAAATGTCTAAATTATTTTAAATGAAAAAAATGCAACTGATTAATATATTCATATATTTGTATATACTTTATACACGGCATTTATTTACAAAAATTTACTGTACTTTTTTCATTCGGATTATTTTGTTGTTATATAATGAAACACTGAAATCAACTATTAGAATCAAATTTATTCATGTTGATAAATTTGGTTTCCATTTCCAATCCCACATGATTGCTCGATTGTTTCAGGATATCGATCTACATCCACGTTGATTTAATTACATCGAGTACCCAAATCAGAATGGTCATTTGTCTTATTTACATAAAGATGTTTAAAAAGCGCTATTAAAAACTGCGATGCATAATTTGACTGCTGCGTGTCACGTAAAATAGCGAAATGCTTTAAAAAGATTTTATTTGTTGATGATGAAAAAAAAAAGACATTGCGACTCCGAATACATGTCAGATACGTTCAATTCATTAAAAGAAAGTTTTTCAATCATCTCTCGTCTACTCGCGTTTTTTCCACAAAACAACGAGATATATACAATTCTTCACGTTGGTGTTTCTTAAAAAACTACAACTTACAAAATCGAAATTCTGATTTGGAAACCTTTTCTTTTGACCTTTTTTGAAGGGCATCGACAGTGAACGGGGGCATAAACTAAAACTTAATTGTAAAAAATAATTTCAAATGACTCGTTAAAATTACGAAATTGATTACAGTGTACATTCAAGCCTCGAGGTTAATAAAAAGTTTAAAAAATTGCCATAAAAGCAACATATAATATCGATTTGTCATTAGTATACAATTAAATATATAATTGATTGACTTTATTTTTCTTCTCGGAAAGTTGAAATAATATAAATAAAATATTTGCGTATGCGAATAAATAAAAATGTCTCAAGCAACATAATACACTTGCTTATTCACGCACATTCTTCAGCTAAAAAAAAAGAAGAACTTAGACATTCTAAAACGATTACGCAGATGGTAAAAAAGCCGAGTTAGCATGATCACTGTGTCATGAAACGTCACAACCTTTTGATAAAAATTCCAACTTTGCAAACACGCAAGAATTTAAACCTCGATCTCTCATGCCCCGCGTAGTTGAGACGCGCAATTTTCTATCTACAACGTTCGTTACGCACAGAAATTAGCAGCTGAGAGATTATAGAGTTAGTAAAAAATTTTTGGTTTCGTATAAAAAGGAAATCGAGACAATAAATAAGAAATGAAAATGAGCTAAAGCCGTTGGAAATTTGCACGAAAAAGCAATAATTCATTTCAAGCCTGGTAATTTCTGGCGCAATCAAATTTAAAGCTCGCCGATTACGTCAGCGCTGACGCGGGCAGCGAGCTATGCTTTGGCTTTGTTTTGTTCAGAAACACCTTGATGTTGCCGTTGAAATCAGCGCTGACCAGTACGTGGCCAGCGTAATTTTTAGTCCTCTGCTCGACGAGCGGGTCCAGGACAACGTTCTCGAGTTCCTCGAGTTTGTCCTTGTTCTCCTCATAAGCCTCTTTGGCCTCCTCGATATACTTGATGATCCCCTGAGGATTGGGGGCAAACACAGCACATGTGACGGTCGCATTGTGCGCCTTGATGCCTTCCCAAAAGTCGTTTCTGTCTCTCCTCACGCTGGAGAATTTGGAATAATCATGATGGGTCTTCCAGATGTAGATGCACTGATTCTCCGAGCCGCTCACGATGTACTGTCCGTCGGGACTGAAACTGGCTTTGATCTGACTGCTCATGTTCACATAACCTTTGTATTTGCAGGACAAGTTGAGGTCACGCAAATCGTAGAGTCGAATCCGACTGTCGTTCGACGTGACCAAAATCTTGTCCTCCCCGGGCATAGGTTCGATTCCACTGATCTTCCGGCCAGTCGAATTTTTGCCCCGAGTGGACTTGACGTGTATCACCGTGTGATACTTCAGCTGGTCGGTCAGATAAAATATACACTTCCCGTCGTAAGTGCCAACCACGGCGAACTTTCCGTCCTGACAGAAGTTGGCCGCGGTGATGAGTTTCGTCTGGCTGTCGACCTCATTCCATACCGCGACTTTCTTGTCCGGGATATTCCAGAGACGGAGCTTCCCGTCCAGAGAACCTGACAAGAAGTATCGATCGTCACGCGGGTGGAACACTATGGCAGTTACGAAGTCGATGTGCTGGAAACAGCAGAGGCACTCCTTACGAGACAAGTGCCACAGACGGACTGTCTTGTCCATTGATGAGGAAAGGACGAAGTAATTTTTTGACCAGGAGACGTCGAGGAGGTCGGACGTGTGACCTGTGTAGGTGCAGAAGGGCTTGGGCATGAAGGGACTCGTGTGGTCAGCTTCCGAACCAGCGTCAGTTGATATTGTCGAGCTTGGCTGTTCAACCTGCTGATCTATCGAGTGATGCGAAACCAACGATTCTTGGGAAGGAGTCGGACTTACGTTGTCTGTGTATTTTGATCTTCTGTCCTGAAAATAGAAACCAAGTTGATTATTATTTTAAGTCACACATTTTCAAGTCATTGATTTTCATGTCATACAATTGATATGATAATTTTAATTGTGATTTAAATCATTGTAACCCTAATCGGCTGGTTTATAATTAATCAGTTGAATTACTTGGAAGAATTTATAAGCATCCCTGAGAACCCAAATTCTCAAAACTCGATCCTGGCCCGCAGTGGCAAGAAGTCGACCACAAGCGGAGAACTTCATACACCAAACCGGACCGATGTGCTCATTGTTCAGGTCCTGTACGTGTTGCAAGCAGTCAAACTCGTAAGGACCCTTGTGACTGCTAGAGGCCTTCAATTTGATACACTGCTGCTCGCCCCCGGGATTGGGAACTTCATCTACGATATCCATCACGTCCTCCTTGTGCCTTGCGTGGGATACCTCTTGTGCGATTGACTTTGCTTTATCTACAGTCTTTTTAACAGTCGAGCCCAAGAAGCGTTTCAACTTTTGAGTCTTCTTGCGCATGCCCCGGTCCACTGACGCCGCGTCCTCGTCCGGAGGAATGTTGGACTTCTTGTCACTGTCATCGTCGCTTTCCTTGTTCTTCTCCAGATTAGAGTTGCTTACGTATTCGGCTGTGAGGCGCATTATGTGTAGGGAAAGCGGGTTTATACATTTTGGTAATTTGTCTTCAGCTGAGCTCAGGGGTACCCTTTCGCCTGTGTCAAGGTTCGTGACAGTTACTTGTTCCAAAATTTGCTGAAATTAAAAAGTAAAATCCATCAATAAGTTTTTTTTTAAATATGCAATATAAATACAAGTATTTTTCATTAATATGTATGTTTTTCAGCTTACTTCATCGGTTAATCGTTTGCCAGAATCTGTCCTCATTCTTACAAACATGTTCAACTGCTTAACTAAATCCTGATCGCCAGCAGACTTTCTTCTCTCTCTAGACCCCGGGCCAGCCAAGCCTGCAAGTTTATAAGCAGGTCCCAGGGAGTATCGACCCATGCTATTATTGTTAACAGCTACGAGTCCACTCTTGTTCATCTTCTCTAAAGCCTGCTGATTAGACATCTCCCACATCTTAATTTTCTCAATGGTCTCTCGGTCTTTTTGCGACGTAGCTGTCTCAGCGCGAGCTTTATCTTCATCTTGGGGCTTCACCACGTACTGACCTTTTGTTGCTGAACGAATGTCCAGGGAATGTTCAAACTCGCGAGTTAGTGATTCGATTGTGCTTGCAGGACTTGGAAGAAGAAGAGCTGAAGTCAATCCTTCGTCGACGGAGATCTAAACATTAAAAAAAAAAAATATTAGAAACAATAAAGACGTCATTAACGTTATGAAAAACTGATTGCATTAATCTTACTGCTCTCTCAGTCGGTGTCTGAACTTTGGATTTCTTTTTTCTACGCGGCGGAGCAACAGGTACTTTATTAATCGACTGGTCGGTACTTTTTGCTATATTATTCTTCGTACTAGCTATCACATCGGGTTCTTGAAGTATGGCTTCCATTGTTGCAGTTGACGACGACGATGACATTCTCGTGAGTGCCGATGACGTCATCGTCGCAGCTGGCAATACTGTTGATTTCGGTAACTTTTCCTCCATCGGGGAAACTGCACATTTGAGAACATTTGTTTAAACAAATCAACGAATACAAAATCGCTCATGTTAACCCAAAAATCATCTAAACCATTTACCATATGGATCATCGTCTTTGCTAGGAATGCTACCACTTGACGCTGAAACTAAACTGTCCTTGGAGTGGATGATGGGTAAAAATTGTGGTGTGGTGGTTGAACTGCTGGCTGCGGAATTAGAATCGGAAACGCCCGCAAGGATACGTCCAACGCGACCCAGTGAAGTCATGCTTTGCAGACTTACGGTGTCATGCTCAATCTTACGAAACGGATGAAATGCTCTTGATGGCACTGGAAACACCCCCTCGATCGACGAAGTTTGACTGTCCGGCGGCGAGTTGTTGTTATTATTGTTGTTGTTATTGTTGATCGGAACGTCGTCATCTTCGGTTTGCATTCGCTGGCGGACCTCACGGAATCGTCGACTTCTAACGATCTTGTCTGCGCCGCTGCTCGATCCTACTTCACTGGTGTTGTCATCCTGAAACCAAATAAAACAGACCAATAATCCGTTGTTTAAAATTTATTTCATAATCTTCATTCGACCCGGATCTTTTGATAAAGCAAAATTTACTTGTAAATCCGATTTATCTGAATCTTGTTTTATCACATTATTGGAAGTAGGCTTTTCAATTGGCTTTGTAGGAACTGGCTCAACAAAAATGTTACTGTCGTCGACGGCTTGATCCGATTTTGGTGCTTTTCCATCCGGAGACTTTTCTTCCACCGCATCCTTCTGTCTGCTTCTTCTAAAACCAAAACTTTCATCACTACTTTCATCATTGATCGACAATTCATGTCTACACTTACATTCATTTTTTTTTTAATTTTAACCAAAAGCCCTGATTTATATTTCATCTAACATTTAATTGCCATTAGGTTAAAATTTACTTCAGATGAAATTAAATATGATGACCATGTTTAATCGCAAGAAGGCTACTCTAATATTTTTCCACTGAAAGATACCAAATTATAGAACATAATCAGTGCCTCAATATCAAAACTCATGCTCAAATTACAGGATCTCATTTACCGTTTAACAATCACAATAGCATTACCGTGTAATGATACGACAACTTAATTACTTTTTATAACAATTTTTTGTCTCAGTCTGTTAAGTTATTCAAACAAATGTGGATTTAATTGTTAAATCATTTTCCATTGTTCCCTAGACCTGAAAAATTTTATTCCAACTGAAATAAAAGAACAGAAAACAAACAACAAAACAACTTAAGAACCCATCCCATTGAAACTCAATAAAAATTTCAACTGGTGTAAGAACGGTCAATCAAAATTAATCAAAACAACTCGGTTTGATATAATCTAGAAATAGAAGATCCTCATGCAGATGAAAAGAATTGTAGTGAATGATTATACAAAGTAAATAAGAGATGGATGTCACATGATTACCTCAGAGCACGATGACAGGTGTCGTCGGTGGCCTCCTCCGCGTCGAAAAACTCCTCGGAATCGCTGCTGCCTGACATGTTGGTTCTTGCGATCAGATTATCCCGAACTCTGATTGTTTATCTTGCAGCTCACGCTGACTGGGTCGTCATCGTGTTTCCGATCTAGATCAACTGTGCTCAAGCCTGCCATTGGGAGCAGCTCATTGTCGCATGATTCGCAATTTCGAGACCAGACAACTTTTTTGGTTATGTCAGCCGTACGTCACTTGCCAGGTGGCGCTGCTGTCAACAGCCCCTCCCCTCCGTATCCCTCCGTTTCTCGGGACTCGAAAAATTTGGCGGGAAATTTCGCGGCGATCGATCTCGGGATGCGCGCGCAACTGCGCGAGAAAAAACATTCAAGAGCAGTGGCGCCGCTTGTCGAGCCGCCACCAGCTGTCAAAACAATAAACTAATAATCAGAATTGCGTCGTGTGATGTTTCTATTTTCCTCGATACAAATGTTCGTGTTCCGGTTGCGGGCAGGGTAAACAACATCAGTGAACAAGCCATCATTCTCAGCGTCATCAAGCGCGGGCGTCTTTTTCGATGTGCGTCGCACTAACCCCTCTCTCTCTCGCTCTGTCTTGTTTGTTGTTTGTCGCGTCTCCCTCTCCGTCAAACTCATATCAATTCGGGAACTCACGTTCGAGGCACGACCCAAACACGCACACTCCAGTTGCTCACGTACATGCAAACGGTTTTTTAATTCATCTACGACATTGACACATCAGTGTGTGCGCGATTTTACTTTGCTCCATCCCGTATAAGTCGAGCCTCCGAGTTTTAATCATATTTTTGTTTTCTTTTTCAAGAGAGAGAGAGAAAACACAACTTGAGATTCTTTTGTCGCGCAAAATATGACCATTGCATAGTCCACATGGGGGCCAACAACTCGCAATCTTTGAATGCTGAACAGGATGATCTGAATAGCAATCTCGTTACTATTATCAGAAATATCGTTCAAAGGTCTTAAAACATAAATGATACAGATGCATTTTAAACATAACCTCACCTGTCAGTCAGTTCATTTACACACAATTCATTTTCTTTTTTTGTTTCTACGCCTTCCTATTTGTTTGTTACTTTATTTATTTAATTCATTTGATTGTAGATCTTTCTTTGTTTGCGTGTTGTATTCTGTTCTTTTCATTTTGCGTACAACGTTCATGATATTTTGAAGGTTATCATAATTGACTTGCCTACAAAAATTTATATTGTTTTTAACAATGTTTTTAGCAATGGAAAATTGAAAAGCATCGTGGAGCAAATTGTTGAAAAATTAACAGTCGATTGTTCTCTTTTATTTTGTCTTTTCAACCTTATCCCATTGCCATTTTGCGCTGCAAATTTTGTTGATTTCATAATGCATAATTTCATGACTTTCTATAATTGCTATCTTATGACACAATTATTGTGTTCTACAAATAATCTGAATCATTCAGGAAATAGTTGCTTTGCAAAATAACTTCTTAACGTTTTGTACTGTAGAAAATTAATGTTGAAATTTGATTGGCATTTTATAAATAAAAAAATAATCTGGCGTTTCGAAGCTGCGAATTAGTTCTTACCGGACAAAATTTTTGTTATTAAAAGACTCCATTTATCAACATTATATAGATTACACTCAGATTCGAGGTTTAAATTTATTTGGCATTTAAAATCAATTATCTACATTTTCTAACTGTTTCAGTCGTGATGCACACGTATCGTTTGATTTTGACGAAGATGGTTTACCGAATTTGCCAAGTGTATTCAGACGAGCACCACAGATTGCTCCTAACACATCCAGGATTGATGTAAGATTTTATTTACATTTGTTGTTTAATTTAAATTTAAAGTTAATTATGATTGATGAAATAATTTTATTGACTTCTAGAAAAACGAGATCAGCCTCAGCATTAAACAAGCATGTGGTGGTTTGTCACGGGGAAAGGAACGGCCCTCGGTAGCGTCGATGATAACAGACCGCCAATGGGGACAGAATTTCAGCCTAGGGGAGCAATGCAAAATCACAAGCAACTTTCTGCCGAACAAAATGAAACCAATCGAAAAGTATAGGAACAAGGCATTCTGTGGAACATTTTCAAAGGATGGAAACGTTTTTCTTACAGCCTGCCAAGGTTTGCAAATATTTGATTACTCGCAAATGGAATGTAAAATATATGATTCGTAATGTAACTGCGTCAAAAGAAAATTTATAATCTAAAATTAAAAACGAAAAGTTACTACGAGAGATAAGAAGGAGATAAGCTTTTGAAAACCATTGTAATGTTGTGAGCTAAATTTTCATTTTATAAAAGAAAGATAACGAATTTGTAATTTAATTGTACTTTAGTTTATTTTATTAATTATATGAGAATCTTGGAAAAAATTGATAATTCTCTGATGTGATATATTTGATTTAACTTCTTCTATATCACTATAAGTCAAATTATTTAATTAAATAATTTATATTCACTTATTCAAGAGCCAACAATTGCGAAAGTATTATTATATCTCTCAGTTCAACTATTTTTATAATGAATTAAATTATTATTAAATTAATAATAAATTTTTGTTTTCTGAATTTCAGATAAATATTTACGATTGTATCAAACGAGCAAAGGTGGTCTAACCGAAAATTCTGGCTGCAAATCAATAGCAGCGAGGGACATTGGTTGGAGTATTTTGGATACAGCGTTCAGCCCCAGTGGACAGTTCATTGTATACTCCAGTTGGTCTGAATGCAGTAAGTTCTCAGACAAATTAGTCATGCAATTTTGAATGTTAATTGAAATATAATGTTTCGATTGATAATAGTAATGTATGATCCTAATTTACCTTGTACTAATTGTACTTTATACTTACAGTATATTTATGTCCTGTTTACGGAGACTCCTACCAAGAATCTCTGTCGCTTTGCCCGGAAGAACGAAGATTTTGTATATTCTCATTAGACTTTTCACATGACGGTCGTGAAATCATAGGAGGCGCTAATGATGGTTGCCTTTACATCTACGACTGCGAATGTAATCAACGAGCACTTAAAGTGAATACTTTTATATTTCAACTTTCAACGAAATAGTAATTGTAAAAGAGAAATAAAATTGGTTTTTATATTTTTGCAGATCTCAAGTCACGATGACGATGTCAACAGTGTCGCTTTTGCCGATGAGACGTCGCAAATTTTGTACAGCGCTGGTGATGATGGATTGTGTAAAGTAAGAAAAAACAGTTAACGAAATTTATCTCAAATCAGATATTTATATTAACGAAATTTGTGTATTAAAATTTTGATTTTTTCACAGGTTTGGGATAGAAGGACTCTGAGTGAATTTTTACCAAGACCGGTAGGAGTTTTGGCTGGTCACATGGACGGTATCACCTACATTGACTCAAAACGCGACGGTAGATACTTGATAACAAACAGCAAAGATCAGACCATCAAACTATGGGATATTCGTCAGTTTTCTGATCACAAGGGCGAAAGAAACACACGGGAATCTGTTAGCAGTCAGAATTGGGATTATAGGTGGCAACATGTGCCAAAGAAATGTAAGTTTCCTAAAAATGTATGGTTCAATTTATTGCAAATGAAATACACTTGTGAATGTAAATAATGTTTTTTAAATTTTGTTTAGTGTATAAGAACACGTCACAGCTAGAAGGCGATACAAGTGTCATGACGTATCGAGGCCACACTGTGTTGCACACTCATATTCGCTGCAAATTTTCTCCGGCAGCAACAACTTCGCAACGATACATTTATACAGGTTGCGGGTCTGGAAAAGTTTTCAGTAAGAATATATATATTTTTCTTTGACATTCAAGCACACGTTTATCAATGATTCTTCAAAAACCGAATTTTTTTTACAGTTTACGATATCTTGACTGGTAAAATTGTAAAAATGCTAGATGGGCATAAGAACTGTGTTCGAGATGTTCATTGGCATCCATATCTTCAACAAATCGTGTCAACATCGGTAAGAAAAAAAACTGCTAAAAGTAAATATAATTGCAAATATTTCAATATACTTTTAATTGATGTGATTTTTTAGTGGGACGGTGTGATCGGGAGCTGGCACTATTCCGACGATTTGGTTGATAAAGATGACACTGCTTTGGAGAGGAGCGATAGATACGATTCATCACATGATTCGCGTTCTGAAGACGTCACTACAGTGCGAAGAAGTCAGCGAATCCGAGCTCAGCATGAGAAACGCAACAATGCCACTAGTTAGTAAGAGACAAGATGAGAAACCCAATTTATTCAAAAGAAAGTCAAACACGTCAGATTACAAAAACATAATTTAAAAAACGTTGAATTCTGTATGTTGAAAAATCGTTCCAAGTTTGAAACATTTTTAAAAAGCGAGGCAGACGCCAATCACTGGCGTTATACTTTGCATTGTACAGTACGTACACTCAAGACTGACTATACGTGATTTCCTGAAAAAATATGAGATAACGATTGCTTTAATTGTTGATTTTTTCTAGTTTTAAGGTAGTTCACACTTTGCGATCAGTTATAATTTATAGAAAAACTCGGTCGGTAGAGTCCAGTGATTCATGAACAACTTATTCGCGTTACAAAACAGTCGATTGTGTAACGGCGTAATGGGATCGGCGTTGATTAAATATATGTGTATATATTTTTTTCTCTTTATTATTTGTTTTTCTTTTATTTTAATTCTATAAGTCTATGTATGTAAGTTATGTAAATTATTCCGTGTGTAATAAAAAAAAAAGATGTTGAAAAAAACAAAAGTTACAATGTAAATATGTCTAACGTTAATGAAGCGAAACGTTGAGATATATTAAAGAAACGAATAATTAATAATGAAAAAAATAGTAAATATAATTATTTGTTGCATTTTTGTAACTTCTAATAAAGGTGAGATGAGTTACCACGGAGTTTGATATTTTCAGCGCTTTTCGTTCGACGAAGACTTATACTTTTTTTTTGCATCGTTTTTCGCGGATTAAGACATTCAGAGGTTTCATCACGAAGCCTCGTGACATTTTAAATGTGACACTGAATTAGATAAGCGTCAATTATTTCATGCACCTGTTTGTTTACCCTTCTCCGTAGATTCTTTTAATTGTACTCCGAAAATGGTGAACATGAACGGAGATGATAGCTCACATTTTGTCAGTGAACATAATTAATCAAATGATTGTTTCTTGCCTTTGTTCCATTTTCCCAAGCAATTTGATGTCGTTAATCATGAAAAGACAATTAATGCTAATAAAAGTGTCATAGGCTTGATTTCTGACTTATTTGAAGTATAATAGGAAAATAAGTTTCAAAGATTACATGAATTTTCACTATCCTTAACTGTAATAGTAATAGTTTTAATGACTTTCTTACTTAATAGGCGAGTCTTTTAATTCTGAAACAAGGAATGATGAATAATAAATTATTTATGATAACCATCGATCAAACATTGTCGGCAAAACCAGAATCTGTTTTGCTAAAAAAATGGAAACATTCAGACTTACATGTGTTGCAATTTTGTATATTAAATCACTTGTCATGGCTCAATGTTAACTCGCATCTTTTGGGTAATTTTTCATCTTTTCTGATCACTAAATCACATTTACAAAGAATTGAAAATACTTTTTTTTTTTTAATTTTTCTTCTACTTCATCTTTAAAACACCGAATCAAAAATTGTATTTAAAATAACATTCAATATCAAAAATAAAAAAGATACACTTTTACGAAATCATGAAATATTATTTTTCGCGAATTTTAGATCGCATAAAATCGCAAGTTTTTTATGATATTACATTAGCTAAGGTTATGCGCGTACGATGAATAATTTATTAATAATAATTTTGATTCATTTTTATTAACAGATAAACATTGCAAAATAGAATATTATTTTTTGTCCGAATGGACAGACTTTAAAAATAATTAAAAAAAAAGATCTTTTAATTGTTTAATAACTAATAGCTAGTTAACATTTAAACATGAAATATGGATAACTATAATAACGCGATTTAAGACCGCATAAAGATATTTTTGAAGATTTCATATTCAATTGTATTAAACATTATAGTTTATTCTCTTTTGGAAGTTTATCTCTGATCTTTACAAATTGCATTAGTACTTGTTTGAAAGTATGGAACGAGAATGGAATATTATCTAATATGAAGTAATATGAATTATTGTTATTCTAAATTCTAAATGGATATAAAGCAAGTAATATTTTCAAATACAAATTTTATCATTTATTTTTTTCAATTTGCATTTTTTTGATATGAAAAAAAAAAACTTGAGTTGAAATAAAAGGTTTTATAATAAATGAAATATCTAAAATTAGAGAGGAAGTAAATCAATGAATTAAAAAAATTAATATATACTTCATTCACAATAATCTATCAACCTTGTCGAGCATGAGAATATACTTTTCGCTTGACCATATCAAAATTCAAATAATTATCAGGTACAGGTGCATACAAACGTCACAATAGACAAACAGAGATATCTAATGATAAGTATAACTGCAACAGTAAACATCAAAAAGAGATAAGAGGCACCTGCCCGGATCAATCTGGAGAAATATGAAACATAAAAATCTGAATACTTAATTAAAATTTTTACCTGGTATGGGATAGTTAGTTATTAATCGCACAGTCACCTTTTAAAAAAATCTTCAGAAACAATAAACAATGACGAATAAAAAATTTTGTAGAAAAAATGCAAAAAAATTTGCACGAAAATGTGCAAAATCATTTGATTTAAAAATTTTTCGTTAGTTGCTTTATAGAATTATGAGATGAATAAAAAATGATGATAAAAAATTGATTCGCAAAAAATTCTGCAAAAAAATTGCACAAACAATTTATAAAATAATTTGATTCAACAATTTTTTGTTGGTTGTTATGAAATGTTGAGATAAGTTAAAACTTCGCAAGAAGTTTTGTGAGTGATGGAAGTGAGTGCTTCAGGCCGTTGAAGTCTTATTGAGAGGTAGTAATTTTCGAACCGACCAAAAATCGCTAATAAAGTCTAAAAATTAATCAGCCGCACCGCAAAATGCACGGAACCAGAGGTTTCCTTAGCATTTTTTTGCTCTTTCTAATTTCCCGAGGTCGTGAATTTTTCACGCGACTTAAACAAGGCTAACTCGATAACGAAATGATCAGCGACTTGCGATCTCTGTCGCGTGCTTAGTCGCGCGCCAGTCTTTGCAAAAGCAACAACTTTTAATCAATGTGATGTGACTGTCTTCCCTTACAAGTCTCATTCTACTTAATTTACTTACTTAAAAATTTTCAACCAACAAAGTATCTTTTAATATTTTTTTAATCTGTTCTATATTTTTATTTTACATTTTTACTATTATTTATTAAAGATTTTTTTATTTCATCATGATACCTATTTTTAACTCTATCATTTTTCAAAAATTGGAAATTAAAAATGATAAGAGTTTGATTTTCTGACTTTGAAATTGTTCTTGTTATCAAATTTTTTGTCTTCTTAATTTTTTAAAGTTCAATTATCCAAAAGTTAAAAATAACATTGCATGTCACATTTAGAAAGTAATCATTCAAAATTATTTATTGAAATTAGTGTAGATTCGATTGATTTTTAATAGTTATTTTGATGTCTACAACTTAGCGAGTGCCGTTTAGTGATTGCCAAATAAAAACCAAGTCGAAATGCCGTCTGTTATGAAGCTCGGTCGCAGGAACGCTGTGCCTATCATTTACACCAGAGGAACCCATTACGATATTGGTTTCGACATTGTAAGACAAATTTGGTTCTTCTTTCATTCACCTTTTCAAGTCTTTTCATTTCACATTTCATTAATGTTAAAATTAATGAAATTGTAAAATTGTATATATATTTTTCGTAATTTTTTGTTCACATTTTACAATATGATTTATCATATCATTTTTATAATTTTGAACAACTGATTTATTTTTGAAAATTAGTTCAACTGTTGATTTTGAAAATTCTAATCAAAATTAAGGAATGATGGCGAATACTGACACAACATGAAAATGAGATGAAAATGAATTCTTATGCAAATTCTGCATAAGAATTTCCTTGTTTTGTCGCATAAAATTCATCTTATGAAAATAAAAATAAAAAATTAGTGATTTATTCATAAAAAATGTTATAGAGAATTGCAAATTTTTTAATTGATTGCTTCGTGTGATCTAAACAATGATTCTGATAAAATCGATGATCTTTATGTAATATGTAAATTGTTGATTACGCAATTGTCTTATTGGGTATCAGCTTATCATACTGGATTTTCGTAATTTAATTTTAGCAAGTTCAGAACGCAGTGTGATGTCTTTGCCAAACGTATTGCCTTAGAAATACACAGAAAACACATTTTTTTATTTTTTTATTTTTGCAGACATATAATTTCATATTTTGAAAATCTCAAAATCAAAAAAATCAAAAAATGAATTTCTCAAAAATTATTTTTTTAATTATAATATTTCATGTTAATTATTCAAATTATTTGAAATTTTAAAACATTATTAAATGTTATCAATAAGTACAACATTTTACGCAGTAAAAACTACTACAATCGCTATATCTTTTTACTTGAATTTTCAAAGCCCGATTAAACTCTTACTTTGTACTGTGAAAAAACGTTTGCTTTCTATACTCTGCAATAAAAATGAAAATTGTTTTGTTATAATGAAATATTCACAGAAGTTTATATTCAAGTTGAAAAATGATTTGTATGACAGGAAACATAAAATATTGAATACACGTATTCAATTCACGAGTGTACTTTTTAATTAATAATTGAAAAAATTTATGAAAAAAATCTTTGTTTCATATTTGTATGGTTTGTGAAACTAAAATTCTTAAAAAATTACTGACGTTTCAAAGATAAATAAGTTTACGCTTAGGTTTATACTAAATTATGCAATTTAAGATTTCAAATGTACAAATTAATAAACGGCAATTAAATATTAATTAGATTTCAATGCTCATGTCATTGTGTATATGTAGCTGAAACTCCACAATGACTAACAAGGGCCCATAATTACGAAATTTCCGCTTGTCACACGAGTTGCAACAATATTTGCATAAGTTGACAAATAATAGTCGACTGTTTAATGATACATTTATGATTGCTGTAAACATTATAAACATAAATGGAACAAATCAACTCGAATTAAAAAAAAGAGGAAATTCGTTTGACAATTATTTATGCATTGATTTTATTCAATTTATTCATCAGTTTCTTTCATTTTTACATTAAAGAAGGAAAAATTTGCTTAAAGTTTTAGTCTCAACTTAATTTACGTTGAATAATTTAACAGATTTTGCTAATACAAAATGTATCTACTGGTTAATTGGTAATTTTAATTATGTAAATTTATTCAAGATCAAATTGTTATACATAGTATAAAATTTTGTTTTCAACATTTATTATTTGATTTATTATTTGATTAGACGTTGACAAGATCAGACGAACTAAGAATCACAGGCAATAGGATATTTCTCCATCTCACCATTTTTTTATAATTCCTTCAATGTGCGATGAAAATAAAACTCATTAGTCGCAATTCAATGCACATTCAGATTAAAATAAAATTGTAAATACGCGTGTAGATTTACGGAATGCTTTGCAATTATCTGGTCGCGCTTACAATCAAATTAAATTCATTAAACCACGACGTATACGAATATATTTAAAATGATTTGTTTTTTCGTTTCATTTCATTCTTGTAAATAAATTTAATAAAATAAAATCTCCGAAATAAGTTGCAACTATTGGTCTTAATGTATGATTAGAAGTTACCATTCACTTTCATTAACTGTCCTAGCTAATTTATGAACAAACATATAATACTTAATGTTATATTATCTCGTCTGGGTGATAAATCCATTTAAACATTTCTTTGATTTCCATTTCAACATTTAACGCAATAACGCAGTATAATCAAAAACACTGCAATTAATATAAACTAGAACATTATTTGTTCTGAATAAGGAAAATCACAAGAAAAATGATGAAATAGAAATTGGAAAAGATTAATAAACAATGTGTATCACTTCAAGATGGATTCCAATAATTTATGTTCAAATAATAAATAACTTGAGAACAATGATATCACAAACAAGCACTCTTTAACTCGTGAATTATAATTTGTTTCATAATCTTTTAATGAATGGCTTTTGTATGCAAGTGTCAGTCAATAACAATATTGGATCATGATTGGATTGCGAAAAAGGCAATCGTTGTATTTTACATATGAAATTCTTCCATATCCAAAATATCCAAAACACAAAAGTTTGTCCAAATTGAAAAGTTAATTTAATTTCGCTAATTTTAGGGGAGGCACTTTGGTAAAATAATTCATGACTTTGTCAATAAATACGGACCATTGAACGACACGTACTTGACACTTTACGAAACCAAGGAGGGTCGGAAAGTTTATGAAGAAACGTTAGAATCTGTGAAAAGGCGCTATCCGCAGTATGTTCGTGAAATCGAAGGAACCGCCGACGGGGCTGAAGTTCCGTTTTATAAGGTAAAAAATGCAGGCCACAAATTAACAAATTAAGAAAATTATACTCTCTTAATAAAAAAAAATGAGTATGTGGCAACGTATGTCGCATAATTTTATCCATAAATTTCATATATATTTGACTTTTAAAAGATCCATGTATATGCTCCATAAATGTATCATATATGGACTCATATATGGATTTTTACTTGGGTATTGTCCAATTTCTATTAATCTTTAATAATTATAAATAATTGAAAATTTACATTTTCAAATGAGTTCAAAATGTAGTTCCGGATAATGTAGTTATTTATTCCCTCTCAAATGAGGTAATAATTATTATAATTTTATTAATGATTGGGTAATCACGGCAACTAATACCGGCTAATAAATAAGTCGTTCACTCCAAACGAGAAAATGGAATTCGTTAAGAGAGAACGAATGTCAAAGTCATTGACATTTGCAGACAACTTTTAATACACAAATAAAATGTTGTATGATTGATTGCCATTCAAACTGTTGGTTTCATTTGATCTCAATTTCGCAGCTGTTTTTAATGCACCTGGACGATATAATTCCGAATGTCGTTGAAGGTACTCAAGGAAACGATCAACCCGTTGGATGTTCTTCGATAATTTGCAATGAACCTGGGCAGGTATAACTGGAATTAAAAATTTCATCTTCCGATAATTTAAAAATTAAAGAAACAAATAAATGAAATAGCAATAAATAAAAGTAAGTTAAATAAAATTAGCGAAAAAAATATATATTCAAACAATCATTAATTTTGGTAGGTAATCTTGGGTCACAACGAAGATGCGTTGAGCGAGACGATGAACCATTGGTACCTGGTCGATGCTCATGTTATCGAGCCTGGTCTGCCTGAAGAAAAATTCACTTCTCTAAGCTATGCCGGTTTCCTCCCGGGGTATACAATGGGTTACAACAAACACGGTCTCGTTTACAGTATCAATACTCTGAGTGCGAAAACACTCAAATCTGGAAAAACACGTAAGGAAACCGATTTGAACAACGAAAAATTTTAAATTCAAGAAACAATTTGAAAACAACAATTTCACAATACAAATGAAACATACTTGTTACACTCAACTGGTAAACCTTGTCGGTTGCAACATTCTTATCAAAATGTAAATGCAGTATTGCTAAATAGTTGACGTTGAACGATTTATTTAAGAATGATTTTTGTTTAATCCAGCACGATACTTTATAACCCGAGCTCTCTTGGGGTCTTCGAATTTCGTGGAGGCGCAGCGAATTTTACGTGACCAGGGATGCGGCGCCGCAGAGGGTTTCAGTGTGAACATGACATTCTTGCAACAGGACGGCGATCGCATGTTCCACAATGCGGAGGTTGGTCCCTGCCTCGATGACTCGGACTGCTCGCAGCTGAACATTCTCACGGCTAGTCCAGGGGAATCGTTCTATCATTGCAACAAGTAAGGACCGTTCAATCTGAAAAGAAAATAAATTACAATAAGAGTGTACAAGAAGAAAAAAAATTTACTCATTTTTGTAATCAAGAAGGAACTTACAATTGAGTATGCTGATGGCGATTGTGTGTCACGATCATATGGGTACTTGTTAATGACAATTGTTGATTAGTCACCGCGACCTTAACACCTGTTTTCTTCGCCTCGAAGAAAATAATGATCGCTAATTTAGGGATTAGAAACCATTATGCGAGATGGTGTGGATATTTTTCTCCTTTTTTCTTCGTGTTTCTTTAATGGAATAGTCAGATCTTTTCTTCGTACAGTCCAAGATCACAAAATTCTTTGAATGTGCAATTTGAATTATGTAATTATTTCAGATACATGCGACTCAATGTACCTGAAGTCACCGGTGTAATAATTGACAGCAGCGAGCACAGAATGGCCGCGATCTGTCGACACCCTGCTCCGAAGAACTGTCAAGACATACTGAACGTGCTCAGCGACCAAACCGATTCAGATTACAGGGTTTATCAAGAAATAAAAGAAGACGATTACGTGAAAACCATTGCTACTGGTAAATTTATTCGATTGGCCATGATAATTCTTTTTCATGATTCACAATGTTTTTCGCATTATAACTTTGCATATGAGTATAAAATGTTTTGTCTCCTCTGCAGGCGTTTTCGACTGCATTGCTAAGACGTGGTCCATTTACACCGATAAACCAGCCTTTAACGAGCCGATTGTCGTGCTCCCTCTGCATATCGAGGAGAAAGTTGAAACCAATTTAGCATAAAGAAACGACGTTTACAAAGCCGCATAATAATAACTTTAAAAAAATAATAATAATGAAAAACTGAAAAGTACAAGAATGGCGAATGTGCGATGTTTAAAAATATGAAATACTGAAATGTTTAACCAGATGAACTCTTACAAATAAATATGAGAATCTTCCTCCGCTGAATTCGGATATTTTTGTTAAGAGGTTTGTTAAGTGCGCGACGCTCAGCGGCAGAACGTTTGCACGCTGGTCTTAGGACGCTTTCGAGATCCCATCTCGTTGAAAAATTCCTTGATGTCTTCTTCACGAACGACTTTTTTGGTTTCGGCAAATTTGCGTAAATATTGTAACAGATTTTCTTTCATGTCGTTGTACTCTGAAAGAACGATTAAGTAAAACAATTGTATTGTCATGAATTGAAATATACCAAATTTTATTCAAAAATTGTATAAAAAATCACCTTCGATGGCAGTCATTTTTTCAACGTGTCCCAATGAGTTCAAAGCTTTCATTCCCTTCTCATATTGCGTTTCGTGGCTGTTTATTTTACCTTGCTCCTCGTAAGCTTGCACACTGTCAAGGGGATCGAGAAGGAAGGTAGTCTTTTTCTCTTCGTACATCTGTCAATCAAGATTAAAAATATAGAATTACAATTGCTTCAACCTTTTTATCTTTTTATCAATGGTGTACTTTATTTTTTCTATTTATTTCACCTTATTGCAATTATCACAGGTACACAAAGCAGATCTCCATCCCTCAATCCAGTAACAAGCACCTTCAGTTTTTTGAGGCATTTCAGTAGGCATCGAGCACCCCTTAGGTTCGCTCTCGACTTCAACTTTTTCTATAGTTTCGTTATTTTTTTCTTTAGCTTTATCTGAAGTGGCTATGAAATAAAATGTCAATATCAATAACTTTTCATATTAATTGAGTTTAAAACACTTTTCAATAAACAATTATTAATATTAAAAAAATGATTTACCAGAAAGCTCCGAAGCATACCGCCAGAGAAAATCATTCTGCTGCATGCAACTGGAGCATACAACTTCGTCGAATGAATTTCCTTCTGGTTTAGTTCCAGTGAATCCCAAATGCTAAAAAATAATAAAACATTTTTTTATTATTTATTTATTCATTTATTTTGAAACCAAAATACTGATTGCTTTACGATTGAAATATCATTTGTACCTTTGAATGATACCAATCTTCACAAATGACACACTGTAACATCTCATCATTGTCATCATTCTCTGGATCAGGATAAGGTCTGGCACACGTACAGTAGACTCCATCGAAATTTTGATTGTAGGAATTTTCATCGTTCAAAGCTTTTGTCTTTAACTGTTAAAACAAACCAACAAAATTTGTTAAAAACGAGTTTTTAAATCAAGAAAAAAAATGAAATCAAACTGTCATAAATATTATCCTTTATTGTTTACCGGGTCGAGGGTGCAATTTTTTTCTCCGAATTTTTCATTTCCACAATCGCACCGGAAGTGTCTCTTTGTGTACAACTCAACAAGGTCATGTCCCTCGTGGCAATGGAAACTGCACGCAAGACACACCGCCGCCCTTGTTCCTGAACTGCAGCAGGTTTTACAAGCGTACAAAGCTTGTCTGATGTACCCCTGAAAACATCAGATCAAAATTTTTATTCATCTACATTCACAATGTTCCAATTCGTTATTCAATTAAAACCGATTTTATTTAATTTATTTTTATACAGCTTAAATAAATAATTGAACTTTCAGATAACTTAAAAAACCACTTTTTGACTTCCATTTATTATTTTTCTCCATAATAAGAAAACTACAAACTGTCATCTTGATTGATTTTCATTTCGGCATAATAATTGTTTTAATCGTTCAAATTAATTGTAAATAAACTTGTGTACTTAAATGTTGTATGGTGTTTTTACAGTTAAAGTGGGATACAAGACTGAACAAAAGCTTGGAGGTTAAGTACCTTGTTGTAGGTGCAATTTTTGTCGTCTGAAGCTCCGAGGACGGCGTTTGCGTCTTCCTCCAGCTGGCTCTCCTTCTGCAGAACATCCAGCATCGTGACACAATTCTCCTCGTCCTCCATCTGTTGCTCCAAGTTCGACATTGCTGAGAATTTTTCGCGAATTGATATCAGAAATCCCTGTTGCACACACCAAAATGTCTCTCTCCAGTTGCGTTCGAAACGCTTTGTGCGCGTCGAATTCCCGCGCAAATGTAAATTTCAACGGCGAAAAAGGACAATTAAGGACGAACTGAAACTAAGTACAACGATACGAAAAACAGATGTGATTGTAAATAAAACTTTTAAATTTTCCAACCTACTGACTGACTTTAATTTTATTTTGTGAAATGGTGGTGATGATGCGACAATTTCCAGACAATTTCAACTGATTTGTTTAAAAAAATTGTTAACAAAGTTGTGAAATTATTTTTTATTTAGGTTTAATTTTAATTATCAGGTTTGGATTTGTGTGCTATCTTTGAAGTTTGTTGTTATGTAAACAATTTTAATTCAAAAATTTTCTTGCGCGCCAAAGCGCTCATTGTTTGACGTTGTTTGACACATTGCGAACATCAAAACATAACCTCAAAATTCAATTTGTGATTGTTAATTTGTGTTCGTATTTGAATTGATGTAATTTTTATATTTTTATTAAGGCACTGTTTCTCATTAATAATTTAGTGAAGTGAATTGAAAATCAAGAACTTGTTTTGTTGCACTGAATTGTTTACGTCAGGTATTGATGTGTATTAAAAATGATTTTGTAATAAAATATTATTTTTGATTTTTCAGGGTGTTTTATCTGTAAAATAATTGTACAGTTGATAACATCATGGAGAATCGTCCGACTATCAAAGACGATGAAACCGACCTTCTCCGGATGCAAGAGGAATTTTTTAACTCCCAAAAACCATCATCGGTCAAAATTGCTCCAAAATCCAAGTTTGCCCAACAAAGGGAAAAAAGTAAAGTTGGTGGAATTTCCACTTCGAAAGCGGCAGACAATCTTGTCAACCCGTCATTTGAAAAATCCGAACAAAAAGAAGACCTTTTTGACGCTGTCCAAAATGTACCCACAAACGCATCCGCCGTTATTTTGGGTAACATAGTGGAGAGAAAATTTATAAAACCATTACAAGTGACTGCGAAACCTATTGTAAATGAAACTGGTTTTCCGAAAGTTTTTGTCGCTGAGAAAATCGATGATTGTCAGGGGGAAAGTTTGTTTCTAAAGAAAATCCAAGAACAGAGAATGTTACACCAAAAGAGAATTGGAGCAAGTCTGGAGCAGGTGCAGAAAAGTGTGATAGTTGAAGGTCCGATGGCAAAGGAAATCCATGACTCGAATGTGGAAATTTTAAAGGATATGAGCCAGGACGAAATACTGGCAGAGCAAGAAAAACTGGAACGAACGTTAGGTCCAGAGCTGGTAGAGTTTTTGAAGTCGAGGAGAAAAAGAGCTCTAGAAGGATCCCAACCTGAGGCTGGCGAGGGGAATAAGAGTGTTGAAGTTTGCGGGTTGGAAAAAGTAAGAAAAATTAATGACTGTGAAAATGAAATGGAGATTGAGAAGAAGAACAATAAAGATGAGACAGAAAAGATGGAAACTGATGAACGTAAAGAACCAACGCAGTTACCAAAACCTTTAGCTGAAATTTTAACAGAAGCTGAACAAAAAGGATGGGTCCACATGGATAATCCAGAACCAGAGAAACTGAAGTGGGCCGAAGAATTGCCTGAGAAAATAAATGACAAGCCTCCAGCTGAACCATACGATGCTCGATTTGATTTCAATGGTAAAATAAAAAAATATAAAAGTCATACTCAAACATGCAACAAAAAATAATGCTTTAGAAAAAAACGTTTTTTAAATCACTTTTTGAACATTTTAAAATGTTCCAAGTCTTATTAGTAAGGAGAACATAATGGAATGTTAAAAAAGTGATTACAATAACGTTTTTTCTTAAACATTATTTTTTGCAGTGAATTAATTATTATATTCAGAATATTAACTAATACATTTCTAAATCAAAAATTATTTTCCAGGCGTGCTTTTGCCATTCAAGGACAATTCCATCTCAGTCGATGAAGGCCTTCATCATCACGGGGATGAACCAGACAGACCCGGTTATACAATCCAGGAATTATTGCAGTTGAGCAGATCGTCAACCCAGCAACAACGTTGTGCATCTTTATCCACCTTGGCAAATATCTTATCCAAAAGTCGAAGAGGGTGGTACGATCGTGCCCTGAATCCTGCACCATTGTGCGCTCTCAACGAGAAAAACGTTTTTCTACTGTTAAGATTTTCTTTGGACGACCCGTCAGTTGCAGTAATCAGCGCAACTTTAAATGCTCTAAGAGAATTTTTGTTCAGCGAAGCTGATGAAGTTTGTCTCGATAGGCTCTTTGGTCTTGCTGAAAAACACCGAGAACCAGAATTAGTTCCTTCGGATATTAAGGAAGTTACCAATGTTGCTGAGTTGAAGGACGACGAGTTGGTTCAGATTGATGTTGCCGCTGTTGCAATGCGATCGAATATTGTTATGCGTATAAGGTGGGTTTAAATAAATGACGGTACTACGAATTTGAGTTTTAAAATTTAATTTATTATAATTAGATTAAATTTTATTAAATAGTTTTAATTATCCGTATTTGAACATGTGAAAATTAATTTTCTTTTTCAGGTATATATTGAGCGAAGTAAGACCATCCCCGGTGGCAGTCAATGCAGCTCTGGATATTTTAATCACGTTGTCGAGAAGATCTAGAGAAACTGCGTTGAACATTGCCAGCATGCCCAATTTGTTGAACTTTATAGTTTCTAATTTTATACCATTTTCAGCTATGAAATTAGGTTTGTTTATTGAACATATTTTTAAAGACATGTAAAACGTTCACAAATTATCACAACAAAAATTAAAACAACAAAATAAAAGTTCTGATAATGAACTAAAATTTTAGGATCGGCAGATTACAAAACCAATGCTTATGGAGTGCCTAATGTTTGCGCATTGCGACTCTGTCGGGTGTTGATAACGTACGCTGGAATTCCGGCTGTCACCAGACTTCAGGATCTGAAAATCGTTAACTCACTTGTTTCATACCTTAGCAGTGACATCTCAGGGTACATCTCAAGTTACACAACATAAAAATTCAAATTAAATTTTATTCTACCTTGAAAAATATATTATTCATTCGCACGATTTTGCATAGGCAAATTGGCATGGAATTACAAACCGAAGCACTGCGTTTATGGAGACTTTTACTGCTCAATAATGCTGCGAAGGACAGTGTTTCTGGATCCAGTTTAGCATTAATGTCACGACTTCAATTATTACTAAGCAACCACGACCTTAACACAGCCACCGAATTGTCGTGCGAGTACGCAGGAGCACTTGTTTCAGTGTCTGGATTCGAGCCGACATTGAAACGTATTATGAATACGCTTTTGATGAAATGGAGCAGCCAGTTGGCCACCTTAGAATCTCCCACTGTAATAATTACATTTTTACATTTCATTAGTATCAATCTCGAAGAAGGATATGAATATAATTTTCTTACTTTTTACTTTTCATTTTCTTACTTTCTTCTTAATTTGTTTCAGTGGGCTAAAACCAAGTTGATAGCGCAAACAATCATGGCTCTGGATGATATATCTAGCATGGACATGACCTGGATTACTAATGACAAATTATTCGAAACACTTTGGTGAGTTAGTACAATGGGAAATAAATTTATCGAGTACAAAAGAGTTAATAATTTCGTTGAATTCTTTTCATTTCAGTTCGTCGTCAAATTTATTGAGCACCTATACGCCAGCTCCCGAAAGAGTCCCATCTTCTCTTCCATGTCTGAATGTTCTTACTGAAAACGGAGAACTTCAACCAGCTGCTTCGAAACAGTCGTGCATACCTTTTTTCTCTGTCGTTCTTAACTACCTTGAAAAATCATCGAAAGTCAATTCCTTACTTTTATTTCTTTCCAATGCAAAACTTTTGGAATACCTACAAAAACTTGTTGAGATGGAGTGGTCGTTTGAATTATCTTGGTACAGTCGTAACGAACTTGAATTTTTATCTAAACTCGTGGCAGCCGAACAAGTGGCCAGGAGGAGTACAAAAATCGATGCCAGCGGAATCATTTGGAAACTTTCCTTCGATTTGGTTTCAGCATTACCGGGTACAGTTTTGTTCGGTTGAAATTTGAGAAGCGATTGATTTTAGGGTTCGTTTATTAACCGATATGTGCCTTGAGCGATCTTTTGTTTGAACGAATATTGCCAGAAATATAAATAGAATATTGATATTGGCTGAGAGAACGAAAACGAAATTGTTGATAGAACTATTATTAAGAACGTAAACATTTGAACAAAATGAACTATTTAGAAAGCAAATTTTTTTAATGAATTTTATTTCAGCATGGCTTCGTTTATTTTTCAGGTGATATGCATGAACTAGTAATCGAGATCTTGAAATACATCTTTTCTCATGAAAAATTCAAAGAAGAGCTGCTGGCAGGCCAGCTGAAGTCGCTTGATTTTCAAGCGAGCACCAACTTTGAATTACCAAGTGACATCTGGGAGAATTACCGAAAATTCGTATCCAGGAAAGGAAACTGGTCTGAAGCAGCGATGCCAAAAGACTGGCTTTATCTGCCGTTAGTCAACGCATACTCTAAGGAAAACAGCTTGGACTCAGAAAAGGAAAACAACTTGAAAGATTCAATTGAAATCAAAAGCATCAAAGCCCTGCTGATACTGGAATCAACAATCCCTCAACTAGTCGCTGGACTCTCGGCCAGTCTGCGTTTTAGTCGAATTTGTCTTGTGTTTCTTTGCAAAGAAGTTTATATGGATGAATTGATCGCACCAGTTTTGGAGAAAGTTATAAGACGATTTTTGAAACATTGTTACAAGAAAATAGAACTAACCGCAAGCGTCCCGGGATTGGGATCGTTTACAGATCTATTCACTGCACTGTGCGAAAATTTTTCAGCCTACTCTTACGGTGATAAGAATTTTGCCATGGTCATTCTCGCTTTCATCGCTCAGAAACATGACGTTCATTATAGGTGAGTGAAAAATTAAATTTCTGTGAGATACAAAAAAAACTGTTTTTTTAAAATTAAATCTGCATGGTTTACTTGAGCCTTTTACTCTACTGTGTCAATAAATTAACATGTAAAATTGATAAAGCTTTCAAAGTCTAAAAACTCTGAAAGAGTGTCTATTTATAATTTATAGAAAACAGAGCGCGTCACGTCGTCGTCTGAAAAAATAATGTTAAACACTGTTTGGCGGTAAATATTGGCACAGAATGTTGAAAATACTTCCTCGTATTCAGTTGAAAAAACAAACACATTGTTACAGTTCTGTTTCCACAAGATGTTAAATCCACAATACGATCCTTTACATTTACGTCCGTCAACAATTGCATTAGCAAAATTTAAACTATCAATGTTTTGCTTTCTACTCTCTGATCTATTATTTGATTATACTTTTTTTCATTCCATCTACAAGTGGTTACAGCAGACTTAAATTTGAATTTTTTTATTTTACAGAAAATCCCTGTGGTCCGAACATGCATACGTGCTGCAGTCTTGCCGCGTCAGCTTAAACGAGTTATACATACCGCTATCAGAATTTTTATACCCCGTAGAAACTGATAGTTCGCTCATCGAGAGCTACGTTACGTCATTGGTACGAAAAACCATATTGCCAGCAACGCCAGTTCCGTCCGTTATAGCGACACACCACGCGGCAATGTACCTCAAGCAATCCACTCCAATGGCTGAAAAAATGCGCGCATCTCTCAAGAAGCATGACGAAGCTTTGGCCAATCTTCTCATGAACTACCAGCCGCCGTGTTGATACTTGGGACATAAATTATCTTATTTTGTTGTTTTACTACGAAAACTTTTCTAATAAAACAAAATATGATAATTGCAAAAAATGTAAGTTGTGATTAATTTGTACAGATTTTAGAATTAGGGGTTTAGAACTGTAGGCGTTGGAGAGTCAATGATCAACTTATTTATTTAACATGTGTCTTATATATAAAAATGCATAACGAGGAGAGTCATCTATTGCAACTCCTCGTGAAAATAGAGAGCGATTTCGGCACGATCAAAAAATCCTACGCAAAGGCTGTATAAAAACGCGAGAGTGTTTGAAGGATTACACAAACGTATTATCCGTCAGTAGAAAGAAACTAAGATACACAGTGACATAATTATACATACAGAGGTTTTTTTGTAAAGTGTGAAAGAATATATGAAAGGTCGGTTTTTTGTCGACCGATTTGGATGGTGTAATTTTTTTACATATAATCTTTCTAGTTTGTTGCGCAATTCATGTACTTAGGCATCCGACATGTTTGATTGTAATTCAAAAAAAGACAAAGAAGGAAACGTAGAACCGTTAAGGTGCTATGCCGAGTTTTCGGTAGGTCTCACGATCCACCGTCACGAGACGTCCCTCGACGCTTGAACAGTCGAGTTCAATGCAGTGCAGTCGTGATCCCCATTCGCAGTGACTTTGATCGTCAAACCTATCAAAATAAAATTCATTGTAGAAACATTCGTTAGAACTCGTTTGTATAACAAATTCTTTTTTAATAAGAAGACAACAAAATGAATTTCTCTACTAAAATACAAACATTATCAAAAATTAAGCAGATCAAATATATAACAACTCTTATTGCAAGCTAAATAGAACTGTATTTCAATATTTGAATTTAATTATAAAATTGTTTTATATTTCGTATATTAATTTGTTTAATCAAATGAATTTACAAAAGCTGACGGACTGTTTCTTTTTACAGCAGAATCATAAAACGTAATTCCGACTCTTGTATGACTCTCATATGGGTTTAAACAAAGTCAGAAGCATCAGCAAAAACAAAAGCAAAGAGGAGAACATAATGTGGGTTGATCTATTAGAAACGAACATGCACAGCGGAGCCGGGGCAGAGGGAATAAGCACCTGTAATACTTAATCTGAAGGCAAGTGGTGAGATAACCGGAGCCGAGCACCCTCATGGCGATGGGTAACTCCTCGCGGTGGCCGCGCGTGCTTGGCGGAACGCCTGTGGTGCTGTGGTACGCGCTGTAGGCGCACGCGGTGCCGTCGCGGGCTCGCTCCACCGCCTCCACTAGTTTGCCCCCGATTGTCAGTGACCTGCAACATACACACAAACCCACACACGTTACTCGGTGATTTTTCGCAATCGATTTCTCAATTCGAACTCTCTGTGCGAGTTCATGAAAACTTATTAAACGAAAAATTAAAAGTCAACAAGATTCATAAAGCATTTATAAATTGAAAAAATAAAAATTGCAAGAGATTCATGCAAAATCTAGAAAACGTTTTTTATTTTTACAATATCCTTGTGTTATAAAAATTTTAAACTGATTATCAAGAGTGAGGTTTTACTAAGATGAAAATAACTTTTGGGATGGGATATAAGCTATTAATCCTTTCGAGCCGGATGCGAAAAATGTATCACATCTTGTTATAACTATGTGGCGTCATAAAACTTTATAGACATTTTCATGTTTACCATTGATGATCGTCGTATGAAGTCTTGTTTCGGTTGCCTAACAGTCGTTATTATTTAACAGTTCAGTTATGAGCTTATAGGAGTTCGAAACAGCATTTTGAACGAAATTATGTACGTTTGACATAGAACAAAATCTATTTATGATTCATTTCTTTGTGCTTTATTCCAGAAAAGAAAACGATTTTATTTTATTTTTTATAACTGATGGTTCGATTAAAAATTATGATACTTTGTTATACGGTATCTTGTTGACTTTTTATAAGGAGTCAATACAATTATCAAATTGACGAGATAGAAATTTATAATTTACAAAGTGAGCTGTTTTTAGTTTTGGAAAGTTTTGAAGGGAGTTTGAATCTTCTAATTTAATTGACTTGATCTGTTCAAGTTCCATTTAACAAATGATTCTTGTCAAATTTAACGATTTTAATGTCAAAATTATTTGATCATATCCGGTGGTAGAAGATTGGATCATAATAGATGAAATGTTGCCATCAAATAAATTACAACCGACGAAAATATATGATTTTCGAATCGCACATCAGATGCAACTCAGCAACCAATAAAGTCAGTTCTAGCCATCGTCATAATTCTTACGACTTTCAAAGCGTATGAAATTCAGTGAAATGTCATTATCTTCATTCTGAGAAAAGAAAGATCCAGAGGAATAAAAATTAAATTATGAGCCTTTTTATATATGAGTGGCGCCTCATTTTTTGCATCTTTTCGCTTACACCTGACTTTTCTTCTTTGTAAATTTGACAAACGATATAATTTTTGTTTAAATTCTATTTGAAAATCGATTTTGTATTCCACGTTAAATCTTTTGAATATGTCTTTTCAAATCTAAAATGATTTCATATAATTAGGTCTGATTTATTCAGCGAGCGCATATGTCTTTAGTATATATATATATATATATCAATTATACTTGGAGTGTATCACTCGCACACAACCCTTAGAATGATAAACGATCTGAGCTGCCTATATATTTCAAAAACAAAAATGCACTCTTTATTCGCCGTTTTTGATCGCGATAAAATACGACAATGGATTTCTTTAACATAAATAGAAACCCTGTTCCCCCCTCCCGCAATAAAAATGACTCTGCAGAGGTGGATTTTTTGTTCGTCCCAAAAGTTTATAACTGCATGCACACGTTTGTTATATGTTTGACCCAGAACCAGACAGCTATGTATTTTTTATTGGACAAGATATTATTTTCTTCCCAGTCACCTTATAGCGTCTTGAAAATTCAATTTTATCTTTTCTTTCCTCTAGAATTTGTATTGCACAAATTAATTTTTTATTAAAATGTTAAATAAATGTAAAATAAGAAATCTAAAAAATTACAATTTTACTTGAAGATGTTTATTTTATTTAAATCTTTTTTTTTTATTTTAGAAAGTAAACTATGCAAATTGATTTTGAGTTAAAATGTTCAATAAATGTTGAATTAAACAAATAAAAAATTGTAGGCGAAAATGACACTTTTGTTTTTACATCAATTAAATTGTTACGAGTGGTAGAAGCTCAAACTTTCCACGCGTAAATCATTCATGCTGTTCAATTAATACGCTATTTCGGGCTCACATCAATATTATTTATAACAACGTTATTCTACAACGATTAATGTAGAACCCCAGTTCGCAGGAGAGATCATGTTGTTAAATATCCCTCTTCAGTAATTAATATCACACATGCCCCTAATACCGATTGATGTGATATTCTTCAACACAAGCAATAACTTTCATTGATTTTATTTTCTCATTAGGCATAAAAACATTCGTAATTTCACTTTAATTTATTTTTATGGTCAAATTTAATAAACAATTTATTAGAATTTACTAGTCACTTTTTTAATTCAGATGACAACAGATGATCAATTTGATTATTTTTTGTTTCAGATTATATTAGGAATGAAAATTTTTTGCGAATATGAAAAATGAAGTTAATGATTGTCGATTTTTTCCAAGATGGAAATTTGCATCTACATAGAAAAGTGCATTAGTCAGCATTCATTAGATTTTTGTTTGACCGACTAACAAACGGCTGACAAAAATTGAATGGTCGGCCAAGTTCGGGGCAATAACGGGGCAACTCAATTCATTTGCCGGATCGATGTGAGATGCATTTTTCATTCGCTCGTGCCGGCAAAGTGGTCGCGTGGTATTATGCGGTACAAAACTTTTCGACAATCGGTCGCGATTCCGCACGTTCGATTGTTTCAACATTTTTTTTTTCTTTTGTTTTTGTTTTGTTTGTTAACCGCGAGAATTCATTACTCTTTTCTTTTGATCCCGCACTTTTGCCGTACCTAATTGTGTCCTTTGTGCACACCCAAGTGGGTCATGTTTTCTTTTCGTCCACTTACTAGATATGGAAAGGGATTTTTTAAGACGTTCATTATTACCATCATCAAAACATTTGCAAAGTGGAGTTTAAGGGTCATTAATTTTTGTCTTTCTTTCTTTTGTATTTTTATTATTATTTGTTTTTTTGTTAAAAAATTTCGCGTGTCAATGAAACTTGTTTCAGTCACGAAAAAATAGCAACATTGTTTTTTTTTAATTAAAGGAACAATGGTTTTACAATTATTATAATTGTGTCCAAGAAATTATATTCTCGAAAAGAAAAATTAAAAATGTTATTTTTTTTGTTTCGGAGGAACAAATTTGTTTCAATGTAATCATAAAGCTCCACGCGGCATTTTCTTTTCTCCCAGGGTATTCAGTGACTTTGAAAACTCTCGCTCCATTTTCGGTACAAAACCCCTAATTCAGGCCGACGATATTTCACATTTCACTGGACTAATATTCGACTGTAAGTTTATATATCCCAAAAATTGAGACAAATTAAGAACTGGATTTAAAAGAAAAAATCAATATTTTACAGTATTATTTTAATATTTATATTTAAACTGGAATAATGAAACATTCTCTATTAAAAAAAGGTTTGGCAAATGCAAAATTTGCTATTGAAAAAAAGTTTGAAACATATTCATAATTATTAAATTTGTATAAACAATAAAAACTGTACAAACAATTGCGTTGAAAATATATCTATGAATCAGAACAAATTTAATTTTTATTTATTAATTTTACAATCTTTGATTTTAGAAAATACTCGAAATTTTGAAATTACAAGAAAAGCCACTGTCTTTTCTTTAAATATAAAAAATCTGCTGTATATTCTAACAAAGAAAACCAGAATAAATGTGAAAATGAATGGTTCATGCTATTAAAACTGCACACTATCAATATGACATATGCAAGTCATCGATTTCATTCGCGTTTTATTTTATTTTATGTCACCCAATTGTAGAAATATGCACTTTAAAGCAAATTGAGATACGAGGAATGTGACTTTTGTAGATGGATTTCCCGTTTGCTCTCATCTTTTAATTTTTTAAATAAAAAGTTATTTTTGTATACATGAATGAAAAATATACACCACGTCAAATTAGAAAAGTTTCGGATGAAAAGAAATATTTATGCATGAGCGTCAATCGTTACATGTTCGAATTCTAATAAACTCACACAAAAGGATTACAGACTCGTCTCAAATTCTCAGTGGATTTCAGTAGTCAATTCATCACAACGAATTTGAAATTCCGTCGCTTTCTCTGGGTCAAAAGGTCCTATAGCATATGCACAATATGTCTTTCTCATTTTTAAAGTTTCTTTTCTCTCTGACAATAGTACTTTTTACCATAAAATACTGAACAGAAAGTTTTGAACAAAATTACAACAAATTGATAAAAAAATGTACAGCATGATAAAAAAATACTTCCAATCACAAGGCCAACTAAAGAAAGTAAACACATCAAAATAATTGACTTGCCTCAAATTCCACAAAATTAAGTGCAATCAATAAATTCTAATGAACAAGTTGCCTTACAAACTGGTCTGAAGTTGAATTAAACTTTGAAAATAAAATAATATTTGCATTTCGAACATGATTCAATTTATGTTCAATGAGAATAACTTCATTAATAAAACAATTAATTTTACAACTGCAATTATGATTTTTATTTTCATTCACTTTTTCATTAGAAAAAGTATCCAATCAAAAAGTTGTTATATCAAAAGAAATCATCTTACTATTGTTAATATACGAAATAAGATTTCCAACAGAATTAAAATACAACAGATTAAAATAGTTTGTATTTTTCACCGACTATTTGTTTATAAGACTCGAACTCATTCATTGTTGTTTGTCACGTTAATGAAAGAACCAGAAGCGAACGGAGATATGTTGTACAAACGGGCTTTACTGTGCTCCATTTAAGTAACAAACAAGTTATGACATAACGAGTTGAGAAGTCACGTTGAAAAAGCGGATCATTTTCAGATCGGCCGAAAAGTGTGCCGAACGTGAGCGCAATTGTCTTGAATCGCGCGATTACTGTTCGAGTAATCGATGGCGAGTCGAGAAATGGACATGATTCTTAGTACATCAAAAGCATAATAACACAGACGGCTTCGTATCCACGATTCATTACAGTAGAACTGATTCCAGACATGCGATCGAACGCGAAAACATACAAAAGTGCCTTACGACACCTTTCAAATATAAGCTTCTAAAAATGATAGCACAAATATTTCGTTTTCCTGAACCGCACGCGCCTTCCGAAAGCTTCCGACGTTTATTCAACAGATGCAATACAGATTACATTATTCACATACACATTATTCTATAACGTTATTAAACTTGTAATAGTTTTCTCATATCGAAAAGTATATTTTTGAACAGTCACTCTTTTAAACAAATATTTATGTCTGTATAAATATGGTCTATATATAGGAACCATATGAGACTCATCTATGCTTATATATGGCTCAAATCAGACGTTTATAATTTTATATCTAAGGCACTATTTATTTCACATATACATACATGTACAACTGGCATTGACAAAAGTATTTTTTTGTTCGTAAATTTTAATGGCATTTTAGAATTAGTCGATGAAGTCGAAAAGTCAAAAAAGTTTCGATTTTAGTTGGAACTAAAGTTTTTAAAAGGTCATAATGAAGAAGTTAGTTTGCGATATGAGAACTTATAAAAGTTTTCAGTACCCTTTTTGAGTCAAGATAAAAAAAGGTGGACAAAATATCGCATTAATTTGAAAACGCGCGTTGGCTATTGTTCAATTTTGCAAATTGCGACAATTAGCGTTAACTGAAATTGTTCACTCGTTTTGCAATTAAAAGTATGCGGTTATGATTGACGGTTTGCTCCCAAGGCAAAACACGTTTTTAGTTTCAGATAACTTAATCGAGTTAGCAGCAGATTTTGTTTATAATCGATTTATAATCCAAATCGATAATCTCAAACCTTTAAAAAGCATTAGTGTAAAAAATTTTACGCGTGATTCCCAAATCGCATTAGATATAAATTGCATTACTTTATTTTAGTACAACTTGATTTCAAATACTACAATTTCTTTTTATTTTTATAAATTTAAAATTGTTCATTGAATGAAACTTCTTCGTATCGCAAAATAATTGTTGACATCTGTGAATCGAAGACTGTTCATTTCATCCAACGTTCTATTTGCGCTCCTGATGTTAAAGTCACCCGCGTGAAAAGTTGACTATTATATATTTGCGTTCGTTTCGATTATTTCTCTTCTTTGCATCTTATCAGAAGTACAACTTCTGTCGTATCAACAAACTATTATACATCTATCCATCCCAGTCATCCCTTTTCAATTGATTCTTTTCTTTGACTTCCCATTTTGAATGCACATTTTCCAGCCGTCTCAACACATTTATTAATTTCAGTTAAAAATAAAAAAAAGTATTTGTTGTTTGATAAACTTACTTTTTTTAAATAAATTTAACTTTTTCAAATAAAAGTTCCTTCTTTACACTGTTGAAAATGTTGAAAATTTAATGACAACATTTAACAACTTTAAATGTTGAAAATATTTTGACATTTCACCCCACATGATTTATTTTTGCAACCCGAAGTTCAATGCGCAAAAATGTTGCAGGAGAACAAAAGTGTACGTTGCAAATTTGTTAATTCGGAAGTGCATGCAAATTTGGATGAAAAAATTTGAAATGCATTTAGATGCACTGTACCCACTGCAGAAGTTGAGGTGGTTTGAAGCTGATGTCCAGACGATAGGTCGCCTCGCAGCTCAGCTTGACAGTTTTGAGCTGACGGAACCGCGCGGCGGTCTCCATCTTGCAGAAGACCGGGCCCGCGTTCGGCTCGCGCCGGATGGACAAGGTGACCCGGAAATGCCCATTACCCCCCATCGAGCCCCATGCTTTTGGTCCCGAAATCAGTCGGCACTTCTCCAACTATTTTTCTCCTATGACCAGTTTGTTAGTCACGATGGCGAGTAATAAGAAATGTTTTCATCCATCGAACTTCTGACCCCGTGGGATACGAAATTTGAGGGGGGAAAGATGTGCGTCCTCCATCAAAGTGGAGAACGAAACTGCACGTGCGAGAGCGCGGGTTGTTCTGAATGAAAACGGAGTCGCGGACGCCGCGACGCCGACTGGCCTGTGAGCGTCGGAGACTCTCAGAAACACGCGCCGGAAACGCGAAGAGGGGGACAATTATGGCACACGGGTTTCTATGGAACATATGAGTAGGGAGGTACCAAATTGGAAGAGCTTTCAAGGTCGACCTTCTCCTGTTACTAAAGCTCAGTCTTATCAACATTTTAAATGCTTTTCATCTCGGTTTTCTTAACTAAAACTACAAAAAAAATGTTTTTCCAATTTATACCTCAAGTAATCAGATTGGTCTGACAGACACAGAACGTTTTTTTAATCGGTATTTACTGATTGACAATCGTTGAGTTAAAGCTCGAGTTAAAGTTTCTGAAAAAGTAATAACTTATTATGTAATCAATTCCTTGATTTATTTCTCCTACGTACAGATACTTAGAAAGTAAAAATTAAATTGTTCTTAGATTTGTGTTGTATAAAATCTCTAATTTGGCACCTTTATCCACCATTATTCATCTTTTTATAACTTTAGCCTAACATTCAATCAGTTTTTTGTTAGACTATTTTTTACAACTTGTTATTTAATAACCGAAATTGTTAATTAATCGTTTCTCCGCTATGTAGGTCGTATTCGTGATTCTTCAAAGTAGTTCTAGCGATAAATGAAAAATGTTAAAATTAAATGAAATTCTGAACATTTATTAACTTTCAGTTATTCTTTTTAGTTTGCAAAATATAAAAATGATTAATTTGTTTAAGTCTATAAATGTTGAATTCAAAAATTGGTATAAAACATATATTCAAGTCATGCATGTTTTACTACTTTGAAATTGAATAACTCGAATTGTAAATGGCAAAACGTCTTTAAATTTGGCCTTATTACACATAGTAACTGAAAATATAATGTGATTAAATTTTAAACAAGTTCTGCCATTTCTGATAAATTAAATATTTCATTTTGTATGCCAAAATTTGCACAGAGTAAGTCCAAAGGTTCCATCTGTAATTATTTGGACGATTAATAATATAAAATTAAAAAAAAATTGTGTCACAAACATTTTTAAGATTTGCAACTATTGGCCATTTGAAAAATGCTATTTTGACTATCTCGCTAGACCCACCTTAAAGATTTGACTTGTTGGTAACAAAAATCATTGAAACTGGTTGAAAAAATATTTTTAAGACGTTTATTTTGAATACATTTTTCACGTCTTGCATTCGTCTCAGAATAAACGGGCAAGTTAAGAGATTATTTTTAAATGTGCCTGATCACTTTGGTCCTGTATTCTCTTCTCGCTCTTTTCCATGAATCATCACAGAAATCTCTTTTCGGTTCGACATATATATGTATTTTTTTGTTAAACATCAATCGTTAAAAATGATTCATCCTTTTAGCAAAAACTGTTCGTCATTATTTTTCACGGTTGAATTAAAAATGGATCAATGACTGACAGTGGAAGTAAACAAAAAAAAATGTATACGTCAATGAGTCAATTTTCGTCGCATTAGAATTCTCTATTTCACTATAACCATTAACAAAATTTATTGCGTGCTCACTTGATGGTCGGACATCGCATAATGTTTTTATGTGAAATTGATTACGTTATTACAATATTAATCATTCAATTTGTGAACACACAAGCAGGGAGATCGAAACCGAATTGATGGAGTAGAATCACATTGTCAATCTAGAATTAATGAACTCTGCCGGTGACTTTACATTTTGGATTAAGTTCGAGATTAAAAGTACTCGTCCTCTCTCGGCGCGAAGACCCGAGCTTTTAATTTGTTGATACAGTAAAGTGGTAATCTAAAAATTACACAGATCATAAGAAATGCAAAAACAAATGGAACCGCAGACAAATGAAACCGAAAACAAATTCGTCCAATGAAATTCACGAAAAACTTCACCTCAACGCAATTTTTAAAGCAATAATTTTGGAGATCTTTATTTATTGATCATTTTTGCAAAAGTTAAATCGAATTGAAAATAATTTGCCTTGGTGTACATTTTTGAAATTCTGAATTCAGATGCTGTGAGAGGAATTTCGATGGTGCATTTAACGCCGCTGTTATTTTATGTACCCGACTAAATTAAATGACATGGACGGACACGACCTAAGTGAGTTTTTAAATTTTAACAGACACGACAAACATTTGAATGACATAGATTAACCCAATTCCCTAACCGCGTCGAGATTGCTGGCAGTATATATAATAATAAAAATATATAAGCTGATAAACGTTGAAAGAAAAATATCTTTCTCGGTAATAAAATGTTTTTAAATTTGTTATTTCAATGTTATAAAAGTTATGGATCTCAATGTGATTATAAAAAAAATTAGATAGACATGACTTTTTCTGAGAGTTTGTCACAAACAAGAAATATTTAAAAAATAATTGTCCAAACTCTTGAATAAAAAAATTAACTGAAAGTACAAAGCGGGCAACTTTCAAACTTAATTGGTAAAATTTTTTAATGAGGAAAAAAATTGCGGAGAAAAAAGTTGTGTTTTTTAATTTTTCACCTTTTTTAAACTTTGCCTAAGAAACAAGGCGCATCAATAATATATCATGGTGACAAAATAATAGTTGGTTCTCTCTCTACGAGCTGAAAAATTAAAATTAATGATGCGCCAAGTTTGATAAATGAAACTAATTCATGCAAAATTGTAAGTTTTCTTAAATGAGACATTTAATTAATTTATATTAGTTTCAATGGGTGTGAAAATATGACGAGGGGGGTTTTTTTCTTACTAAAACAAGAAAAAAAAGTTAAAATAACAAGGTCAAGACGAAACGTTTTAATGAAATCTCATTTTCTTAAAGAACAAAAGTCCACTGGGTATCAAATGATTGTAATGAAACACATTATTTTTTCGTTAGCGTGAACTGATAGCATCGAGCTTGTGGAGTAATAAAGTGTATTCGTCACGGCAGCCGGGCATTCTTGGTTTAACATCGGCACAAAAACCAGAACAAAGACAAGAAAGAAAAATTTGCGCTTCAGAATAGAACGAAAGTTTTTCTTTGAGACGGGTTCAAGGGCTCGTTGATAATAATTGACATAAGTTAATAACCACCTCGCGAAAAAAAAACTATATCAAGGATAACACACGAGTACGCAACAAGTATTGCTGATCGATGAGCGACAAAATTGTTGCGTCACTTTTACAGCTAATAACAATGGATTTGAATAGTTAATCTTGATGTTTCCTCGGGACTTCCATGATTGATCAGTGGATGAGAATCAATCATAAGTCGATCACCGGATTACAAGCGTCGGAAACTACATACATGTTCTCATTTTTGTACATTTCTCAAACGAGAAATATTTGATTTTGTGAAACGTTAAAAATAAATATAAAATTTATCGCTCGTCCTGATCTTAACAGAAAAAAATGAACTTGTCTCTTTTTATCTTGCTCCATGTATCTGTTTGGAACACGATCTCATGATTTTTATTATCTTTTTTTATGCAAAAAAAGCAAGCTGTCTGAGTTTTGGCCGAGGAGATAACGACTTTCCGACGTTCGTGAGCTTTAGCAATTAGCTGTTGTGTGCGCCTCATGTGTACATGCGAGTTGAGATTTGATTTCCACGCCCGTATAAAATTTAGGACACGATGAAATCACCCGAAAGAACCGCGTTAACAACACAAATCTCTAATCAATTCCAATCAACATTTTTGAGCACCGACTATTTCAATTTTTTTTTCTTTTTTTGTTTCATTTTTCTTCCTTCTCTTTTTTACCTTTTAATGACTATATTTTGGGAGCAATTCACAAAACGCAAGACAAATTAAAACTGAAATTGTTTTGGCCGTGAATTTGGAAAGTCGTGTAAGCGATTAAAAATAATACATTTTGCAAACAGTGATTTGCTTGAAAAGGTGTATAATAAAACGGGCTACACGCAATTCGATGAAACGTTGAATATCAATAGCGCGACACTGATGGATGCATTTATTACAGGCAATTTTCATCGTCGATGAAAATCGCGCGAACTGAAATAATGCATGCATGCAGAGAGGCCTGGGTGATAAATTGCAGTAAATAAGGACAATGTGTGTAGGAAGACTGATACGATCAAATTTATGTTAATCCACCAGGGACAAAAATAAATTGTAAAAACTTTCAAACGATCATTATCGAAATTTCTTTTTTTTTTTCAAAGGAAAAAAGTGCAAACAGGACAATGTAATAAACGAGATCATCGTTTATTTTAAAACATAATACAAAGGTTTCAAAAAATAGAACTTAGCATCAGACTGAGAATCAGAGTATATATGTATAAAATACATGAGATATTCTTATATAAATATTCAGTTATATTCGTCAACATGATATATCATAATATACTATATACATAGTAAGACCAGCCTCATCTCCATGGAAAAAATCGACTATTGATTTAATTATCAATAATCAATATAATCACCAATTATCTTATGGGAAATCAACGATTGCTATCATATCATAAGTTTACAGATGCTCATGAGGTCTTTTATGTGTCGAAAAAGTCTTTTAGATACATTGCCAATTTTCTCACTTTACAAATTAAAGTCCAGTATAAAAATACTCTCTGTATTTTTTTCTCTGTATTTTTAATCACATCAGCTGTGCGTACAATTGTTTATCTGATGACCTGCGTTAAGCTTTGTACAATATAATTAGCAGCTAACCACGTACTTGAACGAAACCTAAATCAGTTTCAAATAATAAAAGTCTTTAAAAAAAACTTGCCAGATTGATACTGTTTGTAAAAATAAATAATTCCGAATTGACATGTCTCACGAAGAACATCACACTTCAATATCATCATGATTCAGATAGAGATTCAATCTTGATCCTAAGACACTCTGAAATAAAAAATGATACCTCAGTATACAAACTTGGCATAAAATCCATTCATGAATTTAAAATCATAAAATTTGAATAAAGTGAAGTCTTTGCTAAACAATAGCAATCTCATGAGTTATCCTATCCTTGATACAGTCCGATTGAGCTCTCACGATTGCATTATTCCGCTCCGGCTGCTAATTTCAATAGCACGATAAGGAGTGGCCTTGTTTCATTGTGATCAATCATCCAAACCAGTCGGACAACCAGCGTCATTTGCAATGTACGAAATTTCGTGCGAGCGGCTGGCCGACTTTGATTGTACCGCGTTCCACGCAAAAGTACTCAAAATCTTTCGGCGCCTCGAACAGCAGCACGATGGTCGAGCCCATGCGAAACTCGCCGAACAACTCGCCCTTCTTCACCTTCACCTGGCCCATGTCCGCGTCGTCGGACACTTTGCCACGTGGCCACTTGCGCTCATTTGTTACCAGATGCTCGTCGCAAAAAACTCGGATCGAGCCGACGTTCGTCGCTCCAATCGTCGCGTAGGCCATGAAACCGCCTGACCACTCGCCGATATAAACCACTCGCTCGTTCAGAGTAAAGAGGTTCGGCAGCCAGCTTGCCACTCGTGGATTCACGCTCAACAATTTACCTGAAACAGAGAATTAAATTGTTCGATCAATGTCTTCATACCGATTCAAGCCGTTGGAAACTGTTTGAATCATTTAATTTGTGTGGCATTAAATATTCAGCCGATCTATATACTCACTAATTTAGATTAATCTAAAAATGCAGAGAACAAAGTCTGTCAACTTTACTTGATTCAATGTTTCTTGCTCTAGAACATTGATGGACTTTTTATAAATAATTGAAAGCGAACTGTTTCGTAGATGAAGTTTCGTAGAAGTGACAAAAATCGTTATGCAAGTGAAAAAAGTTCTGCCGTCAATTGAAAATGTAATAAACTGAATGTAATAAACTGAAAGCACGTTTTATTTCAGAACATCGTCATAAAATGTTCGTTTGAGTGCAAAATAATAATTGTTATGTCTAACTATTAACAATTGAACAGTCCGTTATACAATCCGTGACATTTTTATCAATCTTTAGAATCGTCGTAAATAGCAATCAACGACGTGCTTTATCAACCATCCATTCGTTGAAACGTTAAACACCAGGATGAGTCAATTCAACGGTTCTTGAATGTCTCTGGAATATTTATTGCAAAAAATTAACTATCCACTTTGTTGTTTCTAAAATGATCATAACTTTGAGAGAGGATCCGTGAAATTAATTGAAATAAACAGACCTATTGATTAAAATAGATGATGAAATATGATTGGAGAGAATGAGGGACTTGCGGAAAGTAATTCTTATTATAGTTTATTGCAGCAGGGTGTCCATTAGAAGATAGTGCTACTCGGATACCGAGGCTAGATATTTGAAATTAAATACGATTGTGATATCGAGCTGGGGAATGTTCGTGCAGATTATACTGCAATATCGATTCTCTACTTTTTTAGCTAAAACATCACACTACTAAAAATTGCGCTACTAAATAACTTTAGCGACGTATTATGGAATTTTAAAATAAATATCAGTTCAACTGCATGAGCGTATGTCCATAAAATAACGAAACATCTTATCAGTTGCATTATGCAATGCTATTAGTTAGTGCCAATTTATTTTTTCCGATAAGAAAACAAGTAATTAATTCATATCAATACGCAACGATTACGAACCTTGAAAATGTCTACGGTAATCAATTGTCCAGTCGGTGGGGCTATGAAAACGATGATAGTCGCCTGGAGCAAGATAAACTGTCAACTGATACAAACAGTTGTCCGGGTTCTTAAGTAAGGAACTAAGGTAATCAGTGCAGACCTTCTTGTCCATCACCGGAGCAAGAGGCCAATCTATGTCTCCCAAAAAATGTCGTAAATTGTAAGTCACCCCCTTCACCTGTTCAACGTTACATGACGTCACAGGGCCGAAGTGCAAAACTGTTCCATCCGCCGGAGAAACCTGAAACCCGTGCAATTTATTATTTATCGAACATTGATTCATGTTACGGACTTCGTCTGCTCGATTCGGATATCAGTGAACTTACAATATTCGTTTCTCTACAGATAGGTCTTGCGTCATCTTTCAAAGGCCTTACGAAAAAGTCGACAAGACTTGGGAAAGTGGAAAGTTCTTTACTAATTTCATCTAAATTGGCTTTAAAAGTCTTCGCGTAAAGTCCGTAAACTTTTGGCCTTAAACTGACCGGCAGTTCCACGCTGGCAATCCAGCCCCATATTCGACTGGTTATTCTCAAAGGTAAAAAGCAATAGCATTCAACCTGAAAACAAATTGAGAATATAAAATTGTAGATTTAAATTGACAACAATGAAATTTACTAACTTGCAAATTGATTGCATTAACACAGTTAAGCTTTGTGAGTCAAAAGTTGATATTGTGGAAATGTTATAAGAGAATAAATCTAAAAAGAGACAAATGATTTGATTATAATATTTTGATCCGATGGATACCTTGATCCGCGTGTTGCATTCATCTTTTTTCATTTTATATCGTCGAAACTTACAAGCAAAATGTTCTTTCAGTAGTAATATAAAAATATTGCATCAATCAAGTGAAACTTATCTTTGAAAAGGCAATTTTGAAAATCGATATCAGTAACATCTGGCCTTGGAACTTTCACAAATCCATTAATTAATTTTTTTTAATCCATTCAATAATCGTTGAAAATTTGAAAATTTTCAACGATAATTTTCAAATACAAAATTTTTTAATGCAAACTATTTTGAGACAAAAAGAAAACTAACAAAAAATGCCAATGTTAAAACGTTAATTTTAATTTAACATCGTTCGAAATCAATTAATCATACTATTTTCTTTTTTTACAATTATGTAAACACACTTGTTTAAAAAAGATAATTAAATGGCGTTTTAAAACTAATGAAAAAAGAAATTATCATTCGGATTCATCAATTGTCATGATACAAGAAATTTGTCAGTTATCAACAGTGAATCATCCAAGATACAAAAAGAATCGACCGTAAAAATAACAAATTGTTCAAACAAACTTCAGACACAAAGAACTCACTGCAAGATCGTTAACCGGGCCTTCCTCTTTTTTCTTCGTGGTGAATTTGGCTTTTGTGAAAGCGTATATCGAAATTGCAAACCCAAATCCAAATGTTAAACTCCATTTCGATATTACTGTTCTGAACAAGCTTTGTTTCGATTGCTGACTCGAGACAGATGTTGAGTATGTTTTTGTCGCATTGCCACTCGAAGATTTAATTCTGGTCGTAGACTTTGCTATATAGACATCATTTTTTGTTACTCGGCATCTGAAAACAAAAATATTTTAAATCAGTATGATTAAAAAAATAATTAAAAACAAATATTAGAAAAAAGCAAAAATGAAACAAAAGTTATCTGTTTTATGTAAATTAATTTGTTATACGACAGTTGTAAAAATGTACTTTGTAGTTGAATTAATTAAATGTCACTTTCTTTTAAACACTGTTAGTTAAAAATTGTTGTTCAGTAATTAGATTAGTCAATTGTTTATTTGTAATCGAGTTGTGAATGAAACAAAAAGATAATAAATAATACCTTGTATAGAAAGATAACCTCTGAATTGTGAAAGTAAACATACTTCATTTAAGAAACAATAATTGTGCTCCAATTTTTAGTGTGCTCCGAAATGAAACATCTGCGATTGCTTCCTCCCAAAATTGAAGTCGAACTTGTTTTGGACGCGCGAAGAAATTAATTTTGCTCTCAATCTCAAATCACAGTTTCAATGAATCTCAATGGTTGCAGCCAAATTGAATGGCATTGAATAATTCTGAATCAACTGGAGAACCAGTGTCCCCACCTAGAGAGAGGAAGGGCAATAACTCTGACACGACTGATCTGGCGGCAAAGATGAACTCTTTCTGCAAACTAACAATGTAAACAAATCGCAAAATCTTTTATTTCATTTCGCTATAACAACAAAACCGAATTAAATATTATCTGATCCTATTTTCTTCAAGATTTTCAACAGTTGATAATCAAAGTTACTGACATTACAAAACATATAATGATGATAAATAAACAAAATTATAAACGAACTCAAAAATTATTTATCAATATTAGTAGAATTCTAAAATTGTCAGGATATTCATCTCTGTAACGAGAGATGAGTTTCTGGAACCCAAAATCATGAATATAAAATCAAAACAGGAAAAAATAAAGGATGTGAAAAAAAAATATCATCTCATCTCCATTCTCAACCCCGTTCCTCGTTTCATGAAAAAAAAAACACTCCTCCTTTTCTACCTGGGAAGACGAAACAGCCAACAGGTGGCTCTCCGACCGCGACGGCAGGTGGCAAACTGCTCCAACTTGCATCTCCTTCCCACCCTCGCTCGCAATTTGACCGCCGTCCTCGTCGCGGGGAGCCGATGACACGCACGTAACCCCAGAGCAGATCCTGCCGACGCGATGTCCGCGATTGAAATCCATTGTTCGGTTTGGCGTGCGTTGTCGCTCGTTTGATCGCGAAAATTGCACGCGATTTCGGCGCCCCCGCGTCGCGCGGCCGTCAAACGCGTCGTTCGAATGAGGTTATGTCTCATTATCCATCTCGCGAAATCCAGAGGACGATAAATAAAAGATGAACAGTGAACGACAATCGTGAAGGGTTGATGAACGAAGGTTTTTCTTGGGACTGGCAGGTTGTGTCTGGTGAAAAAAAGAGCACAGTTTGATATTAATTTATTTTTCCATTGTTGTTTTTGAGATTTGACAAGTCGTTGTCAAAATGTCACCGTCGTCGCACTCGCATTGGACTAAACCTCTGCTCAAAAATAATGGCCAGTCCATTCAGATGCAGGCCAAGAGACAAAATCCCGAGCGCTCAGATAACCGGAGGATCAAGGTTGTGCTTGTTGGAGACGGCGCCGTTGGCAAAACCAGTCTGGTTGTTTCGTACTCAACAAATGGGTTTCCTGGAAAATATGTTCCCACTGCTTTCGATAACTATAATGGTGTGTTATCAGTATTTATCAGAACACACAAATATCAATCAAACAATCCAAAATTATAATAAAATAAACAAACAAAAACATAACAAAAACAAACAAACGAATAATAAAAAACGAACAAAACAGTAATAAAAAGAATTTTAAAAATTGCACAATTGTTACAGAAGAGAATATTTTCTTGAATGAAAATTTTGTTTGCAAATTATGTCAGTTGGATACGGTCCAGGTAGTTAATCATTATTTTTGCAAACAAAGCAGTGACACTTTTGTTGACCCCTTGTATATTTCTGGTGTCGGTGAAAGAAAAAAAAAACAGAATCCCCTTCGGGCAAACAATAGGTCATAATCTACAGAGAATGACACCTGATATGAATAGTTGTTTGTAATTATGTAATTTATGACAACAGATTGTCTATTAACGGAAGCGGCTTGAGTGTAAATTGTACAAGATAAATAAACTTTAATACTCCTTACACAGTGACAAGATAAAATAAACGGCTCAGTATTATTTATTCCATGTGAAGCGGAATTCAGTCCTTTTTTTAAATGTTAATTCTTATGTTTTTATGCTGACAAATGTTCGAACAATTTTTGCATGATCTCGTAACATAATTGAAATAATAATAATGATACAACAAATTTGTTTGAGCGTTAAAATTAAAAGTCAATAAAATGGATAAAAAATTGGAAGAATTAAATGACAAGAGTCTGAATTTTCGAAACCACACAAATGCTGACCCCGCTGCTCTGGTGTCAATGATACTGAGTTTGGGAAAAAGTGAAAGAATCAAAAAGTGCAACGAACGTGTCGCGTCGTAAAAAATGTAATGAAACGCGGGATGCAAATGTATAGGAATCAGATGGCACTTCGCAACGCAGTCATGAGAAACTCCTTTGTGTCGGCTGTGAATCCCCAGTAACTTTCCAGTGTAACTGTACCGTGCTCCAAGCAGGTAACAACAGACTCGGGATTCTCACCACTTATAATCCTGCATGAATATGCCCTTGAGAGCGTACATTCGGCAATCATCTCTCATTCGCTGTAACAAATCACTCACGCACACTTTTCATGCCTCCTGTTATACAGCGTTGCCGAAAATTCAAATTTGTATCCGCTCTTTATTGACTTTTATCCTCGAACCCAAGGATCAAAGAGCTTACATAACGGGCCGGTTAAAGTCAAATGAATCCTCAATAAAATGGTCAAAATGATTCGCCTTCTAAAAGTAAAAGTTCGCTGCGATTTTTATGGGTGATAAATTTTGATCAGGGGAAAATGAAGAAGCGGCCTCTGACGATGTACAATTTTTGTTGCAGTTGTGGTGAACGTGGATGGGCAGCCGATTGATGTACAGTTATGCGACACAGCCGGACAAGACGATTTCGATCCTTTAAGGTCGCTGTGTTACCCGGAAACAGACGTTTTTCTCGTCTGCTTCAGCGTTGTCTGCCCGTCGTCTTATCACAGCGTTGCGTCTAGATGGGTTGATGAAGTGCGCAAACACTGCCCCGTTGCACCAATTATTTTGGTCTGTATAATCCCCGTCTAATCTTGGCAAAGAAGTTCCATGTCTGGCCTTATCTGATTAGACGTGATCAGGTCTGACTATGTCCAGAAAATTAAGTAGATTGAATAAAACTTTAGTGGCTGTTGGGGTAATTGTGACACATTGGGTAAATGTAACACTCAAACAACTTTGCTATTTTAAAAAATTAAATTCGAAGCTTTAAATTATATATTATTCATCTATTTTATCAATAAAATATTTCATTAATAAAATAGATGTAATTAAAATTAAATTTGTGTACGCAATTTCAGTATCTGCAAACTTTTGTTTGATCGTTCAGACATGAAATTTCTTTCCTCAAAATGGAAAATAAAATTTTATAATAATTGTTGTTTATTAAATATAAAAAAATTGAATATAAATTAAATTTTAAAATGACTAAATTTAATTAATTGTTTGAGACAATTTATTTTCATTTGTCTGAAGTCGGATTTTTTTTCAGGTTGGAACAAAAAGTGACTTACGTTCAGACGTGCGTTTGATTTTGCAATTGGCAAGATACGGCCAAGCCCCCATAACAACCTCGCAAGGTCACCGTCTGGCGCAAAAGTTGGGAGCGGTTAGCTATGTGGAGACCTCGGCGCTGACCCAGCACGATCTTAAGGAGGCGTTTGACCAGGCGATCGTGAGCGCCTTGGGTAGCCGTCGCGGAGGTTCTCGACTGTTGTATCGGCATCGTAAGCCGCCCTCCCTGTGGCGTCGATGGTTCTTGTGCTGCTTCGAAAAGCAGGCATCGCATGTCGCGTAAAATTGTTCTCCTAGATACCTTAGGGCTAACTGTGATTCAAATCGGATGGTACACTTTGCTGTCGAGTTAACGTTTTAGAAACGTATAACACAAGTTACATCCAACTAGATTTTAAGTCTCACGCTGATTTAGCGTGGAGTTATTTATTTGAAAACTTGATCATCATTTTGTAAAACAGCAATTTTGTAATACAACCAAGTTGGAGATGTGATTGTCACGGTCGATCAGTTTTTGTTCTTTTTTTTCTTTACGTTGAAACTCGAACAAAATTTTTGTAACTCTTCCCATCACAATCGGTATTGTGATTTGGCACAACGATATTGCGCTTTAATTTATTGAACTTTTCGCATCTTCCTATTTATTCGCCACTTAACGCTAACTTGGCGTGAACGTTCTAAGCGTAACGAGTTTTAATGAAATGTAACTTAGCGTGTAAAGTTAAAAAGTTAGAACGACGCGTGAACCATTTGACAGCGAGGTCTGAATCTTCAATACTTTCGTTTGAAGAATTATACTCCTTTGCCACTCTCTGGTTGTGATTATGCTCATTTTTCGTCTGTTTTGTTTATCATTTACTTTTATAACGACTTACATCTATTCGACCAAAAGCGCGCGTTTAAAAGTTATTCAAGCATTGTTATTAGCTGTTTACGCCGACTAAAACCGTTACTAAATTTGTAGAAAATCTATTTGTAACCAGTATTTATCAATCATTTTTATACCCGGACTTCATTTGGTAGATTTGTATTTTTATACTCAAATTTGTGCTATTTTCCTTCTGTTAATTAGTCGTGTTGAATCGTATATGGTGTACTTATGAATTTCCGTTGTAATTGTACGTAACAATCGATTTAAAATAAGTTTAGTAGGCATTTCGGACGGAGTTTTGCGTGGTTCTGCGATATATCAAAAAAAAGGTATAAAGTTTAAGGACTGTGTTAGTTTCGATGTTGATAACTCTCAAGATGACTGGCAAGTTCTTTTAGAGAACTCTTACTCTTACAATTCTGTACTTCGTTACGTGTACTTTCCACGTATGATATGAAATATCATGTACGTTACAATATACTCATTAGTTAAGATTATTTATAAGTCAAAAACCAACACGGAAATATCGACTGATACAGTATACTGATAATGTACGGTTTTTGTGTTATCAGCATTGTGCTTTATACAAGTATACAATGTGGTATTTTTTCATACAAAACTGTGTTTTATTTTTTGACCTTGTACAATAAGTTATAATTTACATCACCTCATTAAATTGTATTAAGTTACTCAATTCAATAATAAAAAGTTGGGATTATTTTGATAGGGTGAAATTATTTTTATTAAAAAAAAAGTTTCTTTCTGACCTCTAATGAAAAGTAAAAATCATCCATATTAATTGTAATGATAAATAGAATAGAAGTGCTGGTATCGAAAGTTTTTTTTCTTCATTTGATTCTAGTGAAATAAGTTTCTAACGATTCCAATGAAAATTATAGGTGTTACAAAGTGGAATTGACAGGCGGTTTTTACTTGACCGAAGTATGCACGTGTTTTGATTTCCACAAAAAATGTGTCTCTTTGGAAGCCACCCAAACAACACCTTACATAATCCAAGTTTGAAGAGCTGAAAAGACCATTCGAAAGTCTGCAGAGGAGACTTCCGTGCGACTCTTTGTTTGTCTTGGGATGACTATTTGATGGGTCTGAAAATAACCTTGTGCGTGATTTTTTTTTGCATCCGTGATTTTGTCTTGATAATCGTAATGAAAATCAAAGATCCTTCGAAAAATCTGAAAATTAATCATTTCAAAGAATACAAGTCTCTCTTTCTCCTTTAACTTTTTGTAGTTTGACTTTAAAAGTAAGCGTCAAAATGAAAAGTTTGCAGTTAGTTATTTTTTCTCTCTACTCTTGATTAAATAATTTTAATTAAGTTTTTTTTCATTTTTCATCATAAGTAAATATAAATTTCTACCTGTGAAAAACTTTTTAAAACGTCGTATTAACTAAATGCAAAATATTTAAGCTGTTTCCCTGGTTGTCTGGAAACAAAAACATTTGCTCTTGAAAAAAATCTATTTGTTTTCCGAAACCGGCCAAAATCCACCAATTTTGTAATAATCATCGAATTCAGCGCTGAAAAGTATACGAATATTTGAAAGTTTGCATGAGTCTTCCGCACGGCGTCTGTTTGTCTTGAGCTAAGTGTTTGCTAAAGTTAAAAGGAAGCTGTCTTTTGTGTATAATTTCTTCACTTTTCGCATTGTCAATAAAAATGAATGAAAAAGAAAACAACATCCTGTGAAAATTTTTCTGTAAATTAATTATTGTTTACAATATCAAATTAAAAAATAGGGTCCTGATATATTTTCTCACGCTTGTTCAATCATACAATAAATCGCGAAATTAAATTTTATTTTGTTTTTTTTTTTATTTTTTTATATTGATATTTCTTTAATGCTTTGTTTCACTTCAATCAATTTAATATTTGACTGTTAATGAAATTTTGATTACATAAATCTTTATGTTTGACATAGCGGCACTGCCTGTCTTATACTGTGCAAATAACGGTGAGTCTAAAGAGTAAGAAGCGGAAAAGAAGAAGCCACATGGGAGGTTGTACTTGCACCTTGTTAAACCAGAGAAAGTGATACCATGCATTACCTATCAATTATCTACGATCTAATCATCGTCACCGCAATTTAATCATCTTTTTTATGCCAAAGTTTATCTCAACATTTCATTGCTGATTAATCATCAATTGATCGTGAATGAAGTATTCCTATGAATTGATCGTTTTTGACTTGTTTGATTAAATGAAATATGAAACTTTTTTTTTGATATTATTATTTATTAATCACGAGTATGCACTCTTTTTACCAAATAAACTAAGATATAATTACCATAAGCGTATAATTGTTGGCGAATGAAGTTGAAATATAAAAATCATAAATGAAAAGACAAAGTGATACTGATGTAAAAAAATAAGATAAAGGGACGTGGTAAAATATTATAAAGTACTGGAGTTTACCATAAGCCATGTATAAAATGTTTAATATGTTAATTTGTATCGTTTTTAATAGCTGATTAATTTCTTTAATGTGTATCGTATGAAAAAATTCATTCACTTTGTTAATTTTTAACCTATTTAAAGACTCTTTGACTGGACAAAAGATTTAATTTCCTATTTTGTTATATAAAATAACAAAGCAAACTTTCATCCTTGGAATGTTTCTTCATTATCAAACTGACATTACAAATCTTCAAACATAATTCAACAGTTCCCACTGACAATGTTGCAGTCGGATGAAAAAATAAAAAATGTCCGTTTCAATTTTCATCCCGCGATTAATTTCACCAAACAAAGGCGTAATTACATAACATGATCAATGTTGACTGAGTCTATTAATTTAATTCGCGTTGTCTCAAACCCGACGGGCAATAAAAAAATCTCTCCCAAAGAAAGTGAGAATGTTTAGAGCGACTACAGATTTGTAATATCGCTTGCAGATCGCCTGCGATTTCTCATTTATGGAAATGAGGAACGCCCGTGCATTACCCGGAGTTTCCGACGTATTTCATCGCTTTTAATTGATCAGTCGTCAGGTCGTCCTTTTCATTAATGCAAAAGCCCGAAAGAAATCGCACGCGGGGCATCGGCGCCTTACCCGATGCTATTCATATGCATGCGAGAGTCCCACCAAAGCAACCGCGCTCCCCCCTGAAAATGAAAGAGGCATATAAAAGCATTCGTCTTATCGTGCGGATCCACCAGAGGCATGTGATGGTTCATGAAAAAAGTGATCGCGTTCGCTCAATTACAACAAGTGATTAAGCACGACCCATCGACATGGGAAAATTTGTCCCAATTTTGGTTCGTCATTTTGTCCATGCTATTTTTTTCTTCCTTTTTTGAAATTTCATTTTTCAATTCGGATTCAATTTGTGATTTGTGGTCTCTGTTATTTCAGGTTTTCCTTTGGATTATCGCCTACTCTGAAGCGGATGTTATAAGAGTCAAAAGAGAGTAAGTTTTTGCACAGGCTTCAATTAAAAGTGAATTTAGATTATTAAACCCCGTGATTTATTTTAGACCGCCGATTCAACATTTTGGGCCACCACAGGATAACTATCTTCCGCCTGTTCAAACTTTTGAGCAACCACCAGCGGCAAATGCGCCATCTCAGAATTATGGACCACCTTCACAAAGTTATGGACCGCCTGATTTAGGTCAGTCACCGCCGTCGCAGTCTTATGGACCACCATCTCAGAGTTATGGACCACCATCTCAAAGTTATGGACCACCCGCACAAAGTTATGGACCACCTTCACAAAGTTATGGACCACCCTCACAAAATTATGGACCACCTGATTTAGGTCAGGCACCACCTTCGCAATCTTATGGGCCACCTTCGCAAAGTTATGGACCACCAGATTTGGGTCAGGCACCACCTTCGCAGTCTTATGGACCACCATCACCGAGTTATGGACCGCCGCAGGGTGGAAACCCTCATGACACGTACGGACCACCTGCTCAAACTTCGCCGAACGCGTACCTGCCGCCGCAGCAGACCGGCCGGTGGGAAAAGAAGTTGACGTGGAAAGAAGAATGGAAACAAGTTTGGGAAACGAAAACTAAAATCGTCTGGAAGCAAGTGTGGAAGAAGGTCAAAGTACCGAAGCAGAAACAAGTTCAAGTGCCACAATGGGCGGAAGTCAAAGAAGCCGTGTGGAAGAACACACAGAAGCCGGTATGGCTGGAGAATAAGGTTCCGGCATGGAAAAAAATGAAGGTCATGGATTGGAAGAAGGTTGGTCTGCAAAATTTTGCCAAATTGAACATTTGACTTTGAGAAAAAATTTCTCTTTTTAATTTCTGTTTTTTTATGTTAATAAAAATAAACGTTCAAACGATTTTTATAAATCTATTTCTGTTTTAATGTTTGCAGTTAATTTTCTAATTTTGGTATTAATATTTTAATATTGTTTAATTATTCGCATTGCAAAATGTATGTAATCAAACATTCGGGGCGTTTGTTTGCAAAGGACTTAATATTTAAATTGAAATCTCTAAATATCTCACGAAATAACTTTCTTATTGCGTAATCCTAAGCCAATAACCAGGACACATTCGGTAACTCAGTTCTAGTGCTGCAGAAATCTCAGATATGGGATCCGCAAAAAAGCAGCAATCGTAACGTTTGATCTCTCCCGGCCGAACAAAGAATTTAATTGGCTTTGTCGGTATCTTGTTAATATCAAATATTTGAAGACGACTAAAATTGATTTCTCTGAATTCGCAAAAATATCAACCATTGTTCGGTCAATTATAATCAAAAATCGCTTCTTTTTTTTTACTCGTCCAACACCCGTCGAACAGTCAATTTTAATCGATGTGAAATCAAATAATAAATCATCAATATCAAATCTAAAATTTTTATCAAACATTCAACATCTAACACTATATCTATCTGAAATCTTTTTCAGATCTGGAAGCCAGTTTTTAAATGCGTCAAAGTGCCTATTTGGGAAAATGTAAACGTTCCCGAATGGAAAGTGATCTGGATCCCACAATGGGTACCGGACGACAAGCCCCAAGGTTACGATTATTCTCCACCCGGGTCCCATTCATCGTCAGGATACCACTATCCAAAGCCACAGGAACCATCGAAAAAGTTGATCTGGAAGAAAAGTTGGAAGAAGACTTTTAGAACGGAGAAGAAGCAAGGGTGGCGCGAGGAGAAGAAATTAGAATGGGTGTCAGAGTGGAAGCAGGTGTGGTGCGAGAAGAAAACGAAAGTCTGGCTGGTAGATAAGAAATTGGTGTGGAAGGAAGTGCCGGTCCAGGTGTGGGAGACGCACAAGAAGAAAGTGTGGACGACGCAGCAGCAGCAGGTCTGGGTCATCGAATGGAAGGCGATGTGGGTGCCGCAGCCACAGAAGATGCAGGTCGCACGGTGGAAGAAGATCCGTCGACCTGTCTGGGAGAAAGTCTGGGTCAGCACGAAGGATGAGGGATACCATTATTAGAATCAATTTGCAATCTCTAAACCCTCGTGGATCTATAAAACTGACTAGGACAATTTGCTCCTTTCATCTGCCAAGAAATATTTATCCTTTCTCTTGACGAAAAATGGTGCATTCTTTTTTGGAGAAAGTACCTGCGACAGATAGACAACCATGTAAATATTCATTTCGACAAATTGAAACGAGCCATTTTTTATGTATATTTTTTAAAGAATATTCTATGTTATTAAATGGGACTTCCATTTTGCTTCTCATTTTTGGCAGAAACCAGCTGAATTGTTGGAATAATTGTTGGATGAAATTTTCAGCGGCTATTGTAACAATCAGTCTGGTTTGTGTGAAATAAAATAATATTTTTGTTCTTCCTGTAGATATATGCTTGTACATTATGCGCATTCATATTCATGTCACACAGTACCATGTAATCTTGTACTCCGATTTCGTATGATTTTCTTGCTCGTTTCACTTTCATGTATTTCCACTCATTATCTCACACGAATTTGCATATTCGTTGTAAATTGTTTATAAACAAGCCATAACAGTTTCGTTGTTAATTTTACACTGTTTTTATTGTTCGTTTTAATTTTTTATACTGCCAGTAATGCGGGTGATTAAAACAAATGAACATGAGATATAAAAAAGAGTGGGTAAAAGTCAGTGCTGGATTTTCGGGAATGATAAAGTTTGATGGATCTGAAAAAAAAAACATTGACAGTCGCGGGTCCGGTGAAATCTCCGAGCTCAAGGCCAATGTACGATGCGTTCCCACGATAAGAGGTGAAATTTGAGCGTTCGTTTGTTTTAACAATCCCCGGTAATTTTTTAATTAATATGTATACGCCTGCGCTTGTTGTAATTTTATTGTTAATCAAATTGTTAAGATTTCTATAATTATACGTAAATATACTTATCATTAAGTTTGTAATCCACTTTTACTTTTTAACACCTTCACATGCAAATTTCCGTCCCGTCAAGAAAAAAAAAAAACAATTTTCATGATTCAGTCGAGAACAATTGAAGTTAAGAATTGAACAATTAAATTACAATTCATTTGTTATACTTTTCGTTTGTCTACGAATTTTTCTAAATATTTAATAAGTTTTCGAGTAGAATTAATGTTTTCATGATTCTCTTTAAAATTTATTAATATGTTGCAATAGTACTATAATTAAATCTGAGCTGATCAGAAATTGAAATGTTTAAAAAGATATAAATTTTTTCGGTTGTTAAGGATTTCGTTTTTGAAAGTTGCTAAAATATTGACGATGATATAAAAATCGTAAACGGAAACGCTAAACATATTGCTATAAACATTAAAAGTATAAAATAATTACGAAACGGTCGAAGAAAGCGACGATGAAAACAGTATGGTACACATAATATATCTGAGCGCTGTCAACGATTATTATTCGCTAAAATGACACGCTCTTGAAAAAAAGTCATCGGAACAAAATTGATGGGACAAAACTTGATAACAGACTTCACTTTCCAATGAATTTTATTTACAAAAAAAAGGAAACACTTTTTTGGTCGTAGTAAATTTAACTGAATTATATAAAAAATTCTTTATTTTTACTCGAATTAAAAAAGATAAATAAAATAAGTTTAAACTGTTCAAATAATTATTATTTCCCAACCAATAATTATTTTATTAATATAATTTCATTTCTTTTAGTTTGTAAAAAATGTAGGAACAATTTTCGTTTAGAATTTTAATTGAATTTTAATGTAATGCCTATTTTTTACGAGTTGAGGTTTTTTTTACTATAAACAATTGGACAAACAACATGAAAAATTAACATTGCGCGGTGGTAATTGGATCTTAAACTGACTTGAAGCCGGGATTATGGTTGAAACCAAATCCCCGCATTTCTTACTAAACATGCGGGAAAAAAGATAATAGCGCAATCGATTAGCAGTGCGTCGCCGATCTGTCATCGCGTTTCTATGCTCTTTTTTTATCTGATGACTTTTTAATTCCAACGTGATATTCGCGCGATTTGACCATTCATTTATGTCAGTTCTTTTACGAGAATGACGACACCAATCTAAACTCTATACAAAATAAAAACATTACTGAATTAAAAACTCATTTTTCAAAAAATTACTATTTATAATTTAATCTATTTAATTATCATAATGTGAGTACTCAAAGGTACAATTGTTGTACTCAAATTATTTTGCAAATCAAATTTTTTTTTTTTTTTCAGTACTGACCAGAATATGGATTTTACTAATTCCATTCGGATTTCTTTTAAGAGGAATCTTTTTATAAAGAAATTAATTCCTTTGTTCGTCGCACGCGATTTTTGTAATTTTTGTATTAAAAATAGCTAACTAGCAATAAATTTTTAGTTTGATTAAAAAATATTAAACGAGAAAAGAAAATTCTTCCCGGAAGTCAGTGGTGAAGTGCTAAACATCGCAAAATCGACACAGGAGTGCAACTCTTACAGCGTTTGCACATTGAAACCCGCTGCGCTTTTTTTTCGTTGAGTTATGGTAGAAATGAAAATAACTTTCTGATCTTCCCATTTCTAAAAATTGTTCGCAAAATTGGTAAACAAAATATCCTATCCTTTGCAAATTTTAATAACAGAACTACCGTGGGGATAAATCTGTTCCTTCTGGAAATTTAAATGTTTATAAACGATAAATTTTCAATGAATTCCTCGAACCTGCACATATTATAACATTGTATATTCACTTTTTTTTCAACTTTTTTCTTTTTGCAAAAAATTAGAGTACTACTTGCGAACAATATTTTTAATGAATAAACGTAAAATAAAATGATATAGATTAATAAAAATATTACAAAAACTGTTTTCTAATCTTAACTAATGTAGGTATAAAAGACCAAGACTATTTTTAGAGCAGAATTTTTTGAAAAATCCGTTGATAATATAAAATTTTTGGCTGTCTGAAAAAAGTTTATAACCCTACAGACAAAAAATAATATTCATATAGACCATTTTAAAGAAATTTTAATTATTGAAATAATTGTGATATTTCTTTCCATTATCCAATATTACCAAATTTCCAATTACACATTTAAATAACTGTGATTTTAAGCTTAAAATGGTCTATATAATAATTATATATAAACTCAAATTTTTTAAGTTATTGCTGTTTGAAAATTGGCTTCATCTTTGGAAATTAATTGAGACGTAAATAGAAAAATAGAAAAATGGCTGTAACTTCTAAACGGTAATGTTTACCACTCTGAAAATTTGATAAGTTGTTCTATACAAAGATACAAATTTTTTGGTTTAAAAAATTCAAATTTAAATGTGTTCAATTCAATTTTTCAATCAATCAAAGAAATTCAATTTTAAACGGTTTTTGCTATCTTCACCTAATTTTTAAATTCAAAAAATTTTCGATAAATGATTTGAAAAGTTCGTGAAGAAACCAACAAATTTCATGTATAACACTTTTTTGCTACGATGAATCATTTCACGTTAAATCAATTTTAAAAAAGCAGCTCTGTAAAAAGTACAAATGTTCAAACATTCATAAATCAGGATTTGCCAATAAAATTTATAGAAAATAAGAAATACGTGTCTTCTTATTTTTGATATAATATCCAAGAAAAAAAATACTACAGCCAATTTCATTTTTTTTGTGAAAATTTCAGAAAGAATGCCCTGTATACTTTCTGTATACTGTATACTCAATTATAATACAAAGAAATACAAACACAAATCGAATTGCAAGGGAGTTTGACACAATTTTTCCAGCGCATGCACATGATAAAGCTTATGGAGGCGCGTAGTAGGGAGAGTGTTTGAACCCGATGCGTTGAGTTCCATCAAAAAGAAATTTTATTTACACTCAGACCGGGAAAGTAACAATTATTCCTGTACCATGCGTCACATTATTGTTCTTGTAATTTTAGTCAGTTATCGTTAGTGATTCAAACAAAAACCACCTAGTAACATTTCATAATGAAAGTAAGATATCAACAAATTGTTTTGACTCATAAAAGTCAGTGATTTGTGAAAGTGTAATTAAATGCGGTCTCAAATCTGTTATAAAATTTTTAGTGTAGTTAATTATTCGTTGTAACAACCAGTTTCTCATTTTTAGGCGACGTTATGTATTTACACTGTGTTGATAATTTTCTGTCTTTTGAAAATTTCTGAAAGTTTGATCAAAAGATCATCAACTGGGGCCCATCAATGGGTATGTTTTTTTAAGATTAAAACTGCATGTTGAGCGATCGATCATGCGAAAGAAGAAAAAATTTATTTGTTTCGCAATTGTTTGTTATAAACTAGGGTGTCAAATTGACGATTGAAAACGAACCCACTCCAGGAGATCAAGCCATACAAAACTTGGATAAAATGAAAAGACCGTTCTGCAACGCTTTCATGGGTGAGTGGTGACCATAATTTCAGTCGTTTTGTCGCGCTTTTTATTAAAATACAAAAACATAATTGTTCACAGGATGCGGACGTAAGAGAAGCGTCAGTACAAGTAACAAAATTGATTTAAATAAAATCATCCCTTTGTACAAAGAATTTTTGTTGCGCACGAAGTTTAAACACAAACGACCCATCTTACAACATCGACCAAAAAAAGAACATTGATTTTGCCCTTAAATTTTAATTTTAAATTAACGTTGGTTATTTTTTAAAAAATATATATAGAAAGAAGTTTTATTGATCATCGATTTTGTGTATATTTTTGTCGAACTCTTTTATCGCTTGTGTTACATTATAATACTGTCAAATTAAATGCACGTGATATCTTTTCATTTGTATGGTTACCTTGTTGTAATAAAAATATTTTTCATTTACAGCTATGCGTATAATTCTTTTATACACCTTTTTACTTTCCGAATCAACTTATCAGCTAGTCAAACATTATTATAAATATTGTTATCATTTTTGTACAATCATCGACACATCGCTTCTAAACGATTTACCATTCTCATATGTGAGTTCGTTTGCATTTTGTTTTGTATAATAACTAATAAATAACTAATATTTTATAATCGACATACAAGATTTTTTCACGGATAACTTATTGGTGTGTGAAAATCAATTGATTCCAACAGTTGAAATCAATTTAAATAAAAGTTACGAATAAATCAAATTGATTCTTCGAATTCAGGACGGACGGCGGTAACACGTCATAGTTCAAGAAATAATAAATATAAATAGGATGGTACAGAAAGTTTGCGGCATTATAAGTCCCAGCTAAAAAGGTGATGTTTTACCAGCATGTCGCGAACTCCGTCCTTCAATGGCTGGGATTGTTCTTTTTTTGAAGGCAATTCCCAATCACGATTTAAATTGAATGCGAATTGACTTAATATCCTCAATTCACATTTTATCTGCACCCAACCAGGACTATTTATAAAACTCCATGGGTGGTACCTGGAAAAAAAAGCAACTTTTAGTCTGATTGAAAAATTGTTATTAATATTTTTCAAAAGGTTGATAATAAAAGCTGTCTAGAAAAGCTGGCATGACACATATTATTTCAAATAAAAAGAATGCAGAGGAGAAAACAGCGATTATTAAATTGAATCCGTGTTTATACCATTTATTGACGACTTCAACACAAGAGCACAGAACTTCAAGCCACAAATGCAAAACCTGCTCGTTCAGTCCAAGACAAATGAGAGATCGCAATTTAACATCCATTTGTGCGTGTGCATTGTCATGAGTTAAATTAACCGATTGAACACACCGATACAATAACTGTAACATTTTCATTAACATTAATAAATCACATAATCCATATATCTTTGAAATACAAAGAAATCAATTTTACTTCTTCAGATGTCAGGACTTTTCCATCTTCGTCTAATCTGTAAGTTTTACAAAGTACCAGTCGGCTGTATACAGAATTAAAATCTTTCTCGACTTCTCGATTAGCTGCTTCTTCGATGAACAACCAAGGATGACACGGCCCACCAAGGAACGATGGCCGACGCATCCCGTGCTCCAACACAGCTTTTATAGCTGGACATAAAGTACCACGAACTAAGTCAGTCACTGCTTCACTTACCGCATCGTCTCCTGCACACGTGTATTGCTTGCTTCTTTCATCCAACAATTCAACAAACTTTGCAGGAAACCAGCCTGAAATGGAAAACGTTATTATTTACCATTTAAATCATTTTTATCTGATCAATTTTTTTAATTATTTTCTTTGTTGATTTTCACCTCGAAGTCCGTTGAGTTCGCCTATCCAACAATGCTCATCTTTCTGACTGATGATAGTAATAATGTCATTTTTTCGAAATCCCAACTCGTCGTCATCATGTCTTTCAAAATCTAGTGTCAATAAAAAATTGCATTAGTTCTATTTTGTTTAAAAATTAGACTATGAGTGTTCATTTGTTTTTACCTAACAGTGCTTTTGCACGTCTTTTACGAATCCGAGAAACATTGACATAATTGTCATGGTCCTTCGAGTGACTTTCCATGCTGTAATCCGCTACCAAAGATATGTTACTGTATTTCGGGTCTGAGTTTATAAAGTACCTTGCAACTTGCAACACCGCTTCTCTCAGGTCGACCAAAATTTCTTAAAATCGATAAATCAAATTAGAACATACCGGATTTGTTTAAACCTGTTATATTGATGGAACAAAATTTGATCTACCGGTCTGTCGGATATTTTTATACTTCGCTTCATCTTCATTTTCATTGTTGCCAAATAAAATGGTATGCAATACTGATTTACTTCTTTTCATCTGTCGTCTACAAGAAATTAAAAATTATTGAATTTCAATAAAATCGATACAATTTTATAATTTCACCTGACAATTCATTGATTGTTTTTGTACCTGTTTAAATGTTGTTTAGGTAAGTTAGAAGTAGCATCTGGATTGCCAACTAACCCTCCCTGATCCGCCATCAGATACGCCAAATGACGTCTTCGATTAGTTTCAACCAATACGCCGGTCAATGAACCACTAACTTCAAGTGAAACCTGCCAAAGTAAAATTTGAATAAGGTAAAAAACATCTTTAAAATTAATAACTTAGTGATTTATAATTTTATTCTATCAATGTTTGTACTTCAAAAAGTTGATCGACATCATCAATGTCTCCTGGTATATCCGAAAGTGCGTTGAAAATCTGAGCCGAGTTTTCTAGCTGTTTTAGTTCTGTTTCTATGAAACGAAAATTCATTTAGTTTGAAAAAACAATTTTCTTTGTTCAATACAGTTTGGAAGTGTAATGCAATAATACCTTTAATTTTTAACATTCCTAATGTTACTTGAAAAAGAACGATGGAACCATCAAATAGAAAAAGATCCCAGATGCGAAGTAAGATTTTCATATGAACTACGGAGGCAAAGAGAGTCAAAAACCAATTTAGAGATATCAGACTTAGTTCGATGTCGTGTTGAGTCAGAACTTGATCGATGTCGGGTAAATAGTTGCCGACAAGTGTTCTTAATACTTTCTGGTCTGCTTGAATGCCTATAAAAATTTGATTCAATTTCAATCAACACCATAGAATTTAATTTAAATAATTAAAACAAAAGTGAAACAAAAAGAAACAAAACTAATGAAGAAATGGACTTGAACCATACCCAACAAAGTGGACGAGTAATAAGATGCCGGTAACAAATCTTCAACTATGGTTGCCATCATCCAAAAAGCATCCTCTTCTTCTAAAAGTAGTAGAAGGGATGCTGCTATTGTCCCTGTACCTTGGCAATATCTTAAACAAAATTGATATGATCACAACATCTAAAAACTAATAATTTAGCTTTGATAAAAACCATAATTAAACATGAAATTATTCGTTAAGGACCACAGACTTTACAATACCATTGCAGTGTTACAATATACGTTGGAAATTTACGACATGGATTGTGTTGATTACAATACGAAAAAATTATTATCCATATTGTACATTGTCATTCTCTCAATGATATAATATGTTTATTTTTTTTAATTACCCAATATCAGGATACAGCCATGCGATTCCTCGCATAACACGTCTCAATCGAGGAATCCCAGTGCTATGCAAATGACTGAAACATGCATTGGCGGGCATTGTCCTCAACAAATCTTTCTCAATTTGTTTGCTCGTCATCAAAGCATCGTTGCTGGAAGCTTTGACAATTTCTTGATATGACGTTTCTGATGAGATCTTCTTTTGCAGAGCACCTGGAAATTATTTCATATTATTTATCAATTTTGTTTTTTCTTCCACAAACAATAATTACAAAAGCAGGTTTTCCTCAATTTTACCAGACATTCTCATCCAGATTTGAGGTCGCAAGGAATGAGGAATCCCCTGACGAACCATATCTCGCAATTTATCAGTCCGCGGTAAACGTTGATCTATGTGTTGCCACGATAACTCTGACACTTCTTTATTATGACTGAATTCCAGCAAGGTAACCCATTGTAACCTAAAGAAATTTTTTTTCAATTTTTTTTTAAAAGTACACAGATAAAATGATATTATAAGTCTTTCATCATAAAATTAAATTATATTCTATAAATAAATTAAATTGTCCATTTAAATTAACTAATACTCTCTTATTATGTAAACGTTTCATAACATTCCTTTTTTTAATTCCAAGTAATAATTAAATTGTGTTTTTTTATTCATTATGTCTTGTTCAATAAAAAAATTGCATTTCAAATAATTCACCTGTGTCGAGGATCTTCCACAAAGGGAACTCCAAGTAGTTTTTTGGAACTTTGTTCAGGACCATCTTCTTCTTCAACCCTGAATCCAAATTCATCAAATCTAGAACCAAAGACATAATTCAAATTATAATTCAGTCACATAAAAAAAGATTTTTATTTTACATTTGAGTCGCAATACGCTAATTGTTTTTGATTATTTAATTGATTCTTATACAATTGTTAATTCTCTTATGCAATGAGTAATAATTAATTAAATTAAAAACTTGAATAACAAATGATTTTTTATGGAATCATTTTTTTAATGTAAATAAATATAAATATATTAATGGACCTGTATTCGGGTTGAGAATTCGGATCATCTGGCTGATTCAGTTTTACCAGAATATCTTGAGGCCACATAGAAGGGGTCAATGCTGAGAATGGTCCACCTGGAACAGGTGACAGAATCTCCCCTGTCAAACCAGCTCCGTCCAATTCGTATTCATCATCTGTTGCCGCTGCTTCCAGTTTCTATAAACAATGTCAAAAATCATAAATAAAAGTATTAAAAAAACACTTACAAACAAAACTTGACAAAATTTGGACCGGTATGAATACAACAATTTTACAATCTAACAAATTGGAAACAAAGTGCTGAAGAATTAAATTTAATTAAATAAATACGACACGATAAACTCTGTACGACAAGTAGAGTCTACTTAAATAAAATGTTTACATCGTGATCCCCCTTTCCGATGTAACCTTCGTGGTCCCTCAGGTAAAAAAGCGATTTTGCGATATCCATCCTGAATAAATTCTCGTCACGTCGTTCGACGGTAAATAATATATGAACCACTCTTGACAAAGTTTTATCACACTCCGTAAACCGAAGAGATTAAGTGGGAAAGTATTTTCAGCACCATATTTCTGATTAGGTTGCTCTACACTTCAGGTAAACAGTTATTAAAAAAGTACAGTTTGCAAGTGAAAATTAGCTACGACTGAAGTTCCGTTCATTCAGCGCGGTTACTTGTCATTGTATGTTTTTAATTGCCGAGCATCGTTTCTTTTGACATATTTTATAGCAGAAACAAAAAACACACAAGTGCCATGTGTGTGACGTCACGAGCGACATCTTGAACTCGTGGCTGTCAAAAACGTTGGCGCTGCTGTCGAGATACGACTCATGGAAACTTACCTGCAAACTGAGATTTACAAAAAAATAACGAATAAGCGAGATGGAAAAATATTTCTAAATACAAAAATAATTATTCCACAATTTCGATTGAACACATTTTATATCAAAATTCTTAATTAATAATTGATAAAAAAACTAACGATTTTTTTATCAATTAACAGGAGATACAATTGAATATTTAGATTTTTAATATTTAACAATTATATACAACATTTCAAACAGGAGGCCACATAATAACGATGTCTCCATGGGCAGATTCAGGAAGCCACTTTTTGTAAGATGACAGCAAAACTGAAAACCAAATAACAACAATTAAAAAATAATAAAAAAAAACAACCTTAAAGTATAGGAAAACATTTTTTGAATTATTTAAAATTATTTTTGAATATTCAAGATTATAATTCTTATATACTCACAGTTTTTATCAGTTGACCATTCCTTCAGCAGCCTATCTTTTGACATGATTCCTTTTGCATACAGGTCGTTTACTATTGATTCGATTCGCGAAATTAATCTGAAATAACAACCATCAAACAATTAAAATGCCTATATCAAACTTAAGTTTTTTTTAAATCATCAATTGTTGTGTTCTCTAGTTTTGTATAATTTTTTAATTAATACAAATTGTGAATAATTTGAATATTCATCTTACTTCGACCAAGATTTCGTGACACTACTTGGAGTGGCTAAATAGTTCGGGACGAATCTTTTCAGTTTTGGACAAACTTCTCCCTCGAGAAGGAAACGTGCAAACAGCTTGACTCCATTGAGATCTTTTGGGTGTTCCATTTCCATCACTGGCAAAGGCCACCCTCGAGGACCAAAAGTTCCAGTCATTTTACACATCACTTTGCCTGTTTCTTTGTCAAATCTGAAATTATTAAAATTCAAAAATGTGATGAAAATTATAATCATAATAAACCAAATGAAATGAAATGAAATAAAACAAAACAATGGAAAATTATTAGAGAATAATAAATAAATTTATCAACCTTGGTGGAGGTTCTATAAGAGGTTCGCTCAGTCTGCACAAAGATGGTGCAAATTTAGGGAGCCATTCCGGTTCAATTGCAGTAACATTTCGCATATAAGGTTTGTTAGTTTCATACAGTTCTTGATAAACAACCCATTCCGGACATTCCTGCTTCAGAACACTGGTGAAATGCATAAAAACTGGGTCTTCCATCTCTAAAGCACTGTAATAATTTCAAAGGCCGGATAATAATGAATTTGTAAAAATGACATTTCATTTTTCATTCGATTGATATTTTACAATTCGTCCAACTTACTGATAAGCATGCTTGTATTTATGTTTCTTCTCCTTGTCCGGAATTTCATCAGCAGGTATTTTCCTTGCAATTTGATCTGCGTTTCCTGCCAAGACGATTTGTCGCAAAAGTTTGGCTGTGATGTCAGTTGGAGGAGGCATTCTAAAAAGCAAAAGATGACATTGATTTTCTTCGAAGTGTCTAAGCAGTATTTTATATTAAAAAAAGTAAATTTCATACTCAGGATCCACAGTTAATTGAAGACCTGGTACGTTCAAGATGATCTCATTTGTCAACTGGCGACGAAGTTTTCGAACTTCTACCATTGCCTTTTCTCTCAATCCGTGCTGGGTACAAAATTGCGAAAGCTTTCCTTTTTTAGCCGCATATTCTGCTGCGCCAATTGCGTGAAGTAACACCATAGGATCACCTTAAAAAAAGTTTAAAATTTTTTAGAATTTAGAATTTAACATACAAATTTGTTACACAAAACAAAAATTAATGAAATTCTACCTAATAAAAAACTGTTTCCTGATCCGGCCCAAAATCTTCTGGTCTGCATCCACTTTGCCTTCTCTTCACTTTCTGAAGACACATTTTCAATCAAAATTTCTTGGATAGAAAGTGCTGCTACGATGCAAATTGTGTATCCATACAAATCGTGTTGGTGCGAAAGAGCCAACATTTTTCCGTACCTCGGAGCTACAGGGAAAGATGCGATTCTTCGACCCAGATCTGTGACTTTCGCATTGTACAGATCTAAAAATAAATTAACTTGAATTTTCTATCATTTCAAATTATTAATTATTAACCAAAAAAATAAAAAACAAACAAATTACTAACTTTTTTTTCTACTTAATGGGGTAGACTCCAAAGCTCCCAAAATACACAATCTTTTTTCTGCAGCTTCCAGTTGTCCTTCTCCAGGTGGTGTAGGAAAAGGAAAATTGACTACTTTATCAATGTTCATAACTTTTAACTGGAGCATTATGTCATCTACCGGTTTACGGCAAATTTCCGGCTCTGAGAAATCTGCAAATCTGTCGTTGAACACCGCTGAAGAATAAAGCCTGTGAATGAAATAAAAATAATAATTTTCCTTTTTATAATACCAGCAAAAGCATAATCCATCTAAATAAATAAATTCAAGTAAGAAAAAATTATAATGAAAAAGAAAAATTACCTGTAACAATGTCCAGGACCTGTTCTGCCACTCCTTCCAGCTCTTTGCTGGGCTGCAGCCTTGCTGGTAAAATCAACAACGTATGTGCTAACTCCCGTCACTTTGTCATAAAGTCTCATTTTGGTTCGACCACAGTCAATGACATACTTCACATTTGGAATAGTGAGTGAAGTTTCCGCAACGTTGGTAGAAACTACGCATAATCGGGTACCTTCTGGAGGTGGTTCAAAAACCTGTAACGACGATTGTTAAATGAAATGAATGAAATCCTTCACAAATTTTGAGTTATAATTAGAAAAATATAAATTAATTTTTTTACCTTTGCTTGTTTGTGACTTGGCAACAACGAGTATAACGGTAAGACCCAAAGTGGTTGAACATTTTTGATCTGACTCAAATCACAAATAATATCCTCATCATCCTCTTCGCCTTTAAATTCATCATCGCTGTCTACCTTATTAAAATCGATCTCTTCTAGATCACCTTGCGTATCATCGGTTGGCACCGTTGAGTACCTACGAAGAAAAATGATGTATAACTTATTTTGAAATGTTGAAATTTTAATCAGAGAAAATTAAATCGGCATACATATCAAGGTCGAACGTTGGCAACTCTATTGTCTTTTCTTCAACTTTCTGTTTCTTTCTTCGTGGTTTTTTGTTGTTGTACAAATCTTCTTGATCGGAATCTTCGATCTCTTCGACCTTATTTTTATCTTCAGGTTTCGATTCGACCTCTTTCTCTTCTTTGCTATTCTTTTTAAAAGCTTTCTTCTTGTTCAGAGGGAACAATTTACGCAATTGTCTTGTCAGATAGTTTACCTCACGTTGACCTACAAGTTAAAAAAAAAAGAATTTGAAAAATCTTTATATCAAATGTACAAACATAATCAAAAGTGTTCAAAAAGACCTGTTAAAAATATCAAAATTCCACCGTCTGGTAAGGTGGTATGAATTCTCACAGCTTTCCTTAAAGCATCTTTAAGATAATCTTCACTCGTTGTTCTGTTGTAATGAATTGTAACTGGGAACTGTCGTGTTGGTACATTGATAACCGGTGGTTTGATTTTGAATAATCTTTCGTTGCTCAAAAAATCATCGACTCTCAGTGTCGCAGACATAACAACCAGTTTCAAAGGAACAATTTGTTCGCCGATCTTTCTTTTCAATCGCAAATTCACTATTCGTGTCAAAAATCCAATCAGAATGTCCGTGTAAACGCTGCGCTCGTGAGCTTCATCCAAAATGATAACAGAGTATTTTTTTAATAGAAAATCCTGTAAAAATTGTTGTTTTTTGTTTAATATAAAAATGTAAATATTAAGAGACTTAAACCATTTGAAATACTTTTATATTTTATATACTTTGTACTTACTTTTTGTATTTCTTTTAAAAGTACTCCGTCGGTCATAAATTTAATCTTTGTACTTTCTGTAACATTTCCTTCAAATCGAATCAAATACGAAACTTCCTTTTGGGTAAGATTTAGTTCTTTCGCTACTCTTTGGCTCATGGAAATTGCAGCTACCCTTCTTGGTTCTGTGATTCCTATCATTCTTTCATTAGCATATCCTGCCTCATATAAAAATTGAGGAACCTGTGTAGTTTTTCCTGTAACATTAATTTTACATGAGATTTTGCACAAAAAAAGCAAAACAAAAATATACATATATTCTACAAGAGAAAAAATCGTACCACTTCCTGTTTCACCAGTAATTATAACTGCTGGATTTTCATTGATAGCTTCTACGATCACTTGCTCCTCCCCCAAAATTGGCAATTTCAATCGTTCCTTCTGAATCTCAGCTTCTCGATTGACCATGACAAAAGTAGCCGGAACTCTTTCAATCTCAATTTTTTCGATCTTATTTTTCTTCAACTTTTCTTCCATAATTTTATCTTTCATTTCTTCTTCTTTTCTTTCTTTTTCTTCTTCTTTTTTCTCAGGAGAATTTTTAACAATTTCAACAATCTCTTCTTTCTCTGTTTCTTTTTCATTTGTCTCTTCATCTTCATTTGCAGACTCAGATCCTGACAGATCTGATTCAGATTCCTAGAAATTCAAAATAAATAGTAAAAATAAATACAAACAAAAACATAAAATAAATAAAACATCAATCAGATACGTTGAAACTTTCAATTGCTTACATTTAGATCAATGACATTGGGATCTGCATTTTTCCCAGAATTTCTATCACCGAGCAGCTCAAGACGTTTCTTTTTCGACCCTTTGATTGCATTTACTTTGACATCATCATCAGAATAATTCTCAGGTTCTGGTTTTGGTACGTATTCCGGCTGATTTAGTTCGCGAAAATGTTTTTTCAATCCTTTCGTTTGGACATTTGTAAGAGGTACGTACTGTTTCAGCTCTGTGTCCGATGCTTGTACCTTTGCCAATTCTTCTAACAAATCTGCTCTCTGGAATAAAACATTTATATTTTTATTGGTAAATAAACAATTGTATATTAAAATTCATTTATATTTATTTATTTATATTTTTCTTTATTTATATTTTTGTAAAACTTCCGTAGATCATTAGAAAAAATTACCTTCAATTTCTTTTGTTTCCTCTGCACAATCTGTTCCAATCGTTTCCTCTTCTTTTTTGACAACAATTTTTTCACCGTGTGATGTTCAACTTTCTTTTTCGTCTGTCTCTTATCACTTGGCAGAACAAAGGTGTTACAGTCGTTGTATTTGTCATCTTGAATGTTGATGTCAACGGAAATCTTTCATATGAGAACAAAAAATATACAAGATTACTAAACATTACAAAACAAAGTCAGAATTTTTAACCAAATCTCGTGAATTGAAAATAATCATGAGTTAATTTTCCAAATACCTGTTTCGATGCTGAGTCATCGATTACAACTTTATCGTTAGTACGAGCTCTTGCGTTGTACCCACGTTTTTTGCCCATCTTGACAATTGTTCATCAACACCAACAAAAATTGAAAAATAAAATACACTTAGGAGCAACAAGCACGTTGCTCGAATAACGAAAGCATGTCAACACTCAACAAAACATTCGGCAACCATTCCACCAATGGCAAAAGACCTTACAATGGAAAATATAAAAGAAGCCATACAACCTAACCTCACAATCAGCCAATCAGAATTGATCTTAACAAAAACTTCAAGGAATTAAGTTTTGAGGTTAGAATGTGACTAGACGTCGTCTCTCTTTGAGGTTGCCAAAAGTGTCGAATTTACATCGCGTGTATCTTTGAATGTTAACTTAGACAGGCAAGATGGTTACACTCAACAACATCAGGTCTTGTTTAAGAGCAATTACCAAGGGCAAAAAAAGCGTTCCTGGCAGTAAAGATGCGTCCAAAAAGTTAAAATTAAAGTCTGACGTTTTGCCTAGTAAGTGTTATGTTTACATCTGTCTCAACAATAAAAAACAAAAAATGATTGCAAAATTTGGTTACAACATTTGGTTGCAAATTTTTAATCAATATTAATGAAATCTTTGACTGACGTTTGACATTTGTCTTGTCATTTCTGTTTGTCTTTTCAGTTTTCCAATATCCAGTTTCTGATCCTGATCACAATAGACTTTACATGTGGGGCTTGGCTGAGCATGGAGCTCTGGGCACTTTTGAAAGGACCATGAAAGTCCAGGATATTAATTGCATTGCAAAACCAAGTCGTTCGACTTTCGGCGAGAAGAACAAAGTGTACAATATTGCGTGTGGGTATGGATTTTCTGCGTTCGCAGTCAGAGGTAACAGCGAAGGAATAGTTTTTGGTTGCGGAATCAACACAGATACTCAAATAGGTATGCATCTATTCAAAATATTTATTCAACTGATTATTCATATTTTAATTGTATACTTAATTGATTTATAAAAAAATTACGATCCTAAATTAAATGAATTGGATTTCAGGTTACCATATCAAAGACAATAAGTATCCGCATGATATAATAATAAAACCGCGACCCATCAACTTACCTCTGCAAAATAATTCGGAGCACGTAATTGACATTTCGGCCGGTCGAGCACATCTACTTGTTCTGACCAATGAAGGATTGTACACTCTAGGAAACAATGGGTACGGTCAGTGCGGAAGACCTATTGTTAAAAATGAAAATTACAAGCACAGCTCTACAGTCAATTACATTCCAAATATCAAAGGAAAGAGAATAGTCGCTGTTACTGCCGGACAAGATCACAGGTTTTTATCAGAAAAATATCTTGTGTGTCATATTGTTAAAAAAATGTAATTATTTGTAATTATAGTTTTTGTTTTGATGCATTGCAGCATGGTCTTGACAGAGAAAGGCGAAGTTTACACGTTTGGATGGGGAGCAGATGGACAGACCGGATTAGCGCACTATCATAACGAGTACAATCCCACATTAGTAAAAGGCGATTTGGCCGGTGAAAAAGTTAAAAAAGTAGTTGGTGCTGCTGATTGTGTGTTAGCATTGACGGGTAATTTATTAAATCATTCACTCCATAACTTCCAAGTACCCTAAAAACGGAAACCGAAAAATAAAAAATAACCGATAATAATCAATTTGATAAAAATAAAATATTTATTAAAAATAACTGATAATGTATCTTGTTGTTTTGTTTTAATCTATAATTATCAAATTGATTATATAGTTTTGTTATTTAGTATTTGGCAATTTTTCATTTCATCGTATGTGTTACAGGTAGATTATATCCATGTTTGTTATTCAAATTCATGAAATCAATATTTATTTATACATTTTTCAAAAGTGTTTGCTAATGTTTTACTTTCTTCTCAAATTTTGACAAAAGTTTAATTTTATTTTAGAAAAAGGAAAAGTTTATGGATGGGGCAATTCTGAATATAACCAATTTCCTATAAATGACGATACGTATCAATTGAACGTAGCAACAGAATTAAAAATGTGTGAAGAAATTGCTGGGTATATAACAGACATTGCTTCTGGTGGTACATTTTGTGTGATTCTAAATAGTAAGTTGTATAAGCGTTCTATTGAAAATTAACTAAATCGATGAATGATTTAATATATTAATTAAATAGAAATCAATAAATGTAAACTCATTTGATATTTGTATGACAGATGAAGGAAACGTTTACACATGGGGATACGGAATTATAGGTCATGGACCAGACGTACAAAGAGTACCAAAACCTACCCAAGTCCCTTCTATCTTTTTCGGCAAAAATGAATTCCAACCTAATGTTAAGGTACGAAAAACAAAAAATTAACATAAACTGAACAAAAGTTATAAATAAAGTTATGCGATTATGAAATACATTTTTAGGTGGATAAAATTTTTTGCGGTTTGAGCCATATTGCTGCGCTGACAAATACTGGAGATTTGTATATGTGGGGTCGAAATAAATTTGGCTCTTTAGGTTTCGGCCATCTTAAAGATCAACATTTTCCACTCAAGGTAAGAGTCGGTTTTTGATTGATTGAACAATTCTTAGGAATAAAATTTATTTATTAAAACAGGTTGAAAATAAAGGAAAAAAATGGTTTGTCTTCTTTCAGGTGTCGGTTGGAGCTCAAGTAAAAAAAGTATCATGTGGAGTAGATCACACGATTGCACTCTGCAAACCGTTTATATAAGACGTTAGTATAATATAAGCCCTGATACTAAAACAAAAAAACTATTTGTATATCACTGCAGGCCAAAAGGGACCGCACTGGTTATTTGTAAAAAGTTTATTGTTGTTAAATCATGAAAACTGCGACAGAAAAGTTGTTTTCAACTTGTACATAAAAAGTGAGCCACTTTTACATATAGAGCGTAATAAAATGTCAAGTCTGTTTTGAAATATGATGAAATTTACTTAATATTATTTTATGATTTAAAACAAATTGGAGTATTGAATCACAACGTAATACATCTTATGTAAAAATCGTTAAACACCAAGGCTGTTAGATGTAGTTTTCTTTTTTACTACGGTCAAATGTAAGATAAAAGGGATCATTATTTATTTTTATGATCTGAAATGCATCTCTCTTGACATCGTTGCTACAGAAATATTTCACACAGTTCGACCGAGTTTATCGTTCAAAATTTTACCGGTATTAAGTTTATCGCAACCGACAAACGTAATCATAAATATAAATAAATCAGCCCGTCGCAAGCTGTACGATGCAGTCAAGTCAAATAAAAAAAAGGCAGTCTACAATTGAACATAATTCGAAATCTCATTTCATGAATACATTTTATTTCGAGTTCAATCCTGTCATTATTCTGACGCTTATTTTTATATCACGTTTTCCATCGGTTATCTGAATTGTTAATACTCCATTTCATTGATTTCTTTTCAACCTATTTTCAAGTTCTTTTTTCAGAGTGGCCTGACGATAGGCATCGCTGCGACAATCGTCTTCTAATCAATGGATCGCTACCCTCTTGTCTAATTAGCCTTGAAACTGGATTTGGATGAGACACAAAATCCAGGGATGGGCGTGACAGAACTGATCATGTGATATGGGGCACATAGCACCCACACAACGCCGGTTCATCTCGTGGGCATCTGAGCGGGCGCAGGCGCCAGGTAACGAGGACCAACACGAGACCATGCTTTCCAAGCGTTTGTCACTCAATGCAGATAAAGTAGACAACTAACGAGAGGCAAAAAAAAATCAGCCTCGAATCTTGGCTTGGCCACGAGAGACATTAATCTCGGAGTGCTCGGATGGTCCAGGCACGACCGGCTGCGACCATGCCTGCGACCCATTTCGGGACACCTTGCAAAGTGTCAGTGAACGGTCTGCCAATCCCTGCTGTCAACAAGAAAAAGAACAAACGAAGTTGCAATAAACACAAGAGGTCTTGTCGAGTTCACTGGGTGAGTTGACGTGTGCACGCACACGGGCTTTCTTTGCATTTTGTTTTATAACATAATGACCTAGATCTGAGGACGATGAACTTGGTTTTGAGGGCGAACATGCGAAATTGGAGCAGATTTTATTGTTTTGGGATGACGGAATGAGTTAAGACCCGCGTTCAGGCTAGACAATGGGACAAGTTAAGGTTCATTGATCTGAGTATGCACATAAGCTTGGAGTTATTTATGAGGCTTGAAAGTTATGTGGACGAATTTTAGTTCGTCGCAAAATTGTTGTCGAGTTGCTAAGTAATTGGAACTCGAACGTTTTGAAAACCCAAAAATGTGAAATTATTTTTGACAAAATATGAATGTTCAAACGACGAGCTTTGGCAAAATTTGATCCTTCAAACTCTTTGTGCCAAAAGTTAAGTACAAAGGTAATTTTTAAAATGAAAGTAAAGTTTTGCTCGTAAACTATCATTGAAATTAAGCCTTAATTAGATGTAAATTTTGATAAACAGTTCTCGTAAACGTTGTAAATTTAAACACAAATTTTGAAGCTAATATAAATTCATAAGGGGATATCGCTTCCTCGGGCGTTATTTGTTGAGCATAAAATTTGCAAACTGCAAAGCTCGCGCTGAAAATCAATTGTGAAACCCGGTTAGAGGTGCAACATTCAACATTATCAAATTTCACGTCTGATTGAATTCATAGATGGGTGGCTATTTTCAAGACGGAATTAAGAATGCCTGGCGGTCACCGAGGGTTTACGTCTGACTAATGTGACTAACATTATTAGCTGACATAAGAGGCCCAACTTTTGCTTAGCTGCGACCTATCGTCGCCCTCCAATTTCGTCAATGTTTTGTTACCAAGTGGCTGAAAGTTACAACCGAATCTCGAATTTTCATCGCAATAATCAGATCGCAATTTTACAAATTTTCTTATATGACCTACGAAAAACTAAATACCAAAATATCAAAATAAATTTGATTTTACTCTCAAAATTTTTTATCACACTTTTTAGCTTTACTTTCATCGTGGACCTTATAAAATTTTTTTTTCAATAAAAAAACTATTTAAAGAGATTCCAAACATTTTTGTTTCGATATTTTCAAAACCCCTCTTCATTAATGGATTCTAATAAAAATTGATAAAAAAATGGGTCTGTTTTTTTAAATGTTAATCAATAATTGAAATTGTCAGATTGATTATCTTAAGTTTTGATAAAAATATGAAAAAAAGAAAAAAAAACGTTACCCCAATCTAAATTAGGAAATCGAGTTCGTTGACCTGAACCACGTGCGTAATCACATGCCGAGCTTTTGACAGTTGGCTGAGGGTCTTCGTTATGAAAATCAATCAACGAAAATTTCGCAGCGCAAAATTGAATCAGAGACGTTTGGGGGATTGCCGCACCGCCCGGTCGGTTCTCCGATTCGAATGAGCAGTCACCGCGTCGTCGAAACAATTAGCAAACACTCACGGCGTGCGGGAAAAAAAGGTTGCGACGGCAAACGAGAGGGAAGAAACAACAGGGGCGCACGTCTCGAGTTCCGCATGTGTACGTAAGAGAGGGGCAAAAAATATGGACGGACGAGAAACCGAGAGAGGCAATGCCGCGTAAGTTGCGGACTATCGACCGGGTTTTGCAGACATGCGCCGTCGCACAAAAGCCTCAAACCACCCTTTAATCTGTCTTGCCGGCGACGCGTCGCGACGGACGTCGACGATCTGCCGCGGTACAGTGCCTCTCGTTGTCCCAGCCAGGTCGGCAAAATTTTTCGCCTATCCTGGCAGAATTTCGTTCCTCCCCACGGCCCGAGACATTTTTTTTCGCAGCCCCCGTCTGAGGTTTCTTAGCGCCCCACACAGACGCACACGCAGACGTGTGAGGTTGAGCTGCTGGTATGCGATTAGTGCACGATCGTTTTGTGTTCAGCAATCGGTGATCGGCTAGGTTGCAGTCTATGGGAGGACCCTCGATACGCCCAAGATAGTCCCGAGTACCTTCGAGGGGGTGGTCTTCGCTGGTATCAAGTGGTATGCCATTTTGCGACTGATATCTCAAAATATTTTGCCATATCCTGTGCCCGACAACTTTTTGTATAATAAGAACGAAACAAATTATACCAATCGACATCTGTCGATTATTTTTTATTATTAATTTATTATTTATAAATCACATCTATTCGGGTGGAAAAGAGTTAAAAAAATCGTGATGAAACAACGTATTTTCAAATGGTCTGCAGATTTCGCATTCCAGAATTGAAAATTCGGGACGATTTTGGAAAACCATCTTCTGGAATAGAAGAAATGTTAAGAATTTAAATTTTTAGTTACTCCTTTTTTGACGATAGATAATGTACGAATTTATTAGGGGAGACCAATCCTGTTTTAAAATTTGCAATTGGGAACAGAACTTGGATTTGATTAATTTATTTTTGATGTTCTAAACGAAGGTCGCCCTGCACATTAAAATTTGCTCGGTTTACGATCCAACAAGCATTCCCTTCTACGGATTGATTGGTTTATCAATTTCAAATGTAACCTAACCTGTCGCACCACTTCCGTTTCCTGGTATTGATAAAAAGAGGGCAATAAAATTTCCAGAAAAAGAAAGAGTACAATTTGAAAGTTTCAAAAGTTTTTTTCAAACCTATTTAAAATTTTATTTTTTTTTAATTTACGCTCCCAGGTTTAAACAAAAAAAGAACAAAAAGTCCTTCAAAATGGCAGCAATGGTTTCACGTTTTTACTTTTTCATACATTTCTCATCCACGTCAGTTATCGGTTAACTCGATGAAATACACCGAATGCAAAAATCAAATATCACCCATTAAGCAGTGACAATTTTGACTGCGCACAAAAATAACTTTTGCATTCCTCGTATGTCGGAAACTCTCACGTTTATAAATTTTACAATAGATTTATCGATTCTCACCGCTCAAATGTTGTTCCACAAGTTTTTTTTTTCATTCAAAAAAGAAAATCGAGACAAAAAATCAATCCACCATTTTAATAAAAAAAGCTATTATCTTACGCAACTTAAGCGGTGGTTTGCTATTTTTATTTCCAATTCTTAGGATAAACATTACTCAACTTTTTTCAAATTTAAAAACTTCAAACAAAAACTTTCAATCAATATCCTTGGTCAATTAATGCAAAATTTGAAGGAAGGAAAGTTGTACATTTTTAAAATTTGCAAAATTCCTTTGGAACTTGGAAAAATGGTCGATTGTATGAATAAAATCGGGCACAGGAAATATATACGATAAAAAGAAAGCAAAAGGATATCATAGAAGATTGAATAAAAATAAAAAAATGATACAAGTATGACTCCACAGAGATGTCAGGTTGCGCGTGATACTCTGGCATCGTATGAGATATCCTCAAGGCCCTGTTTCGGGTGATCGAAAAAAGCCGACGCGACGATTTACTCGGCATTGTCGAGTTTTAGCGCTCAACAACCCTTTGGTGGTTAGTCCTTACTGTTCCACTGCCCTACAACAAAGCCGGCTTCATGATTGGTTCATTTTGGAACCTTTGTCGTGCATGTCCTTCGATGCCAATAGACAAGGTGAGCAATCTTTCAACAAATAACTTTTCATCATTGCAAAAAAAAGAAAAGAAAAGAAAAAACATCTCAAGATAAAAGAAATTTTTTTGCCCATTTCAAGATTTGAGTTTCAGCCACTGGAACAATAAATTTCAGCGGATTGAACATCGTCTGATTCTTATTCTTAACGTTATACCTCAGTTGGGATATATTTTTGCGATTGCCTTGCGGTACAAACATATTAATAACAGGCACTTTTGGCTATTTTTGACTCGTCATCGGACACTGGTTCAATGATTTTTCTATTGTTCGATAATGAGTCAGCGAAACGGTTGCAACAAGACTCGCCTTAACTGGTGAGCAGTGAAGAGTAACGGTGGCAGCGATCCGATGAAACCGAACTACAAAATGTTAGTTAGTGCGACATCGCGGAAACGCGTGCACCGGCTTTGCTGCACGTCATTAAGTTAATGCCAACCACTTAATGCGAGCGCCGTCCGGTCCGAACATATTTATTATTTTTTTTTCTTTTGAGTTACTTGTTTGACAGTTCTTTGGATCTGGAACAACCCATTATGGTAAAATGTTAATCGTTGTTCAATATTCTTTAGAACTTTTCATTAAAAATCAATCTTCTATCTTTTGAACAATTTTTTATTCATTTATTTGTTTGTTAATTGGAAAATTATTTTCATTTCGATTTAGAAATTGATTCAGAGAATGGGATGGAAAAATTTGCATCCTAGGAGTGATTCTGTTATATAGGTGCAATGACCGATGAAATCGTTAGTTACTCTACTGGATTCGTTTCCGGTTGATTATGCCTCCATCGGTAGTCACATAATCGCCTATTGCTCATAATGACAATGATACTCTCACCGTCCGCGTGACAGAATGGGCACAAATCTTACAATTCCTTTTGAATTTACATTTTCCTTTACAATTTTAAAACAATAAATTTTTTTTTCAACCAAGTAAAAAATTATTGACATCATTTTTATTTCATGAAAATGATGTCAATCGTTATTTTATACTTGGAGATGTGTTAAGGAAACTTGTAACTGAATAAAATGATGTATATGAAAAAAAAAAAAAAAATGATAAAAAGAAACAAAAATGCTGAAAAAAAATCAAATAAGACTGTGATATATAAGGAAAAAAAATGACTTTTTTGTGTCAAGTGGAATTGGATTTAATGTAATGGATTTTTGTATCTTTCAGCAACTCCATTCAGAGTATAGAAGCACCTACACATGGCACGAATACACAGGACCTCACCAAGACAACACCGTTGTTCGTCGAGCACCTCAAGCGCCTCCGAGTAAGTCAAACAGCGATTTGTCCGCAATAACTGCTTTAATAGCGAACATAGATAAGGCGAAGCGATGCGAAGCGGAAACAGAGTCAATAGGAGACATCTCATTGAGTTTGCCAAAAAATTGTGGACCAAAAAAGTAACAACGTTACATCGAAACAAATCAACATGTTTTTTGAAACTATTTGAGTTTCGATAATTTGAGGGAAATCCAAATTTTCTTTAAAGTGATCAAACAATTGCTCAATGATCTGTTTCTTTATTATTGAACTGAGAACAAAAAATCACGAATTTTAATATTTTTAAACTCCTATGAAAAGAAAAAAAATTTGATAGAAGAAAGTTGATTAAATTGTTTGCCCTTCCTTTTGTATATCCTGTTATTAGGCACTCTAAAAGCCTCGCTAACCCTATCTAGAAATTTTAATTTCAAATGTATGCGCTTATATCACGCTCAATCAATATAGGAAACGAAATTGTAATATCTTCTATCAGAAAAACACGTACATTAATTTAGTTCAGCACATTTTTTTAGGACCTTGGATAAAAAGCAATGAAATTATTGATTTTCAACGATTGGTTTATACTTATTCATTAAATTTTGTTTTGTCGAAATTTTGTCATCCAATCATCTGATTTTTTTTAATTCTGCTTGATAACTTGAATGGGACATTTTGCGTTATTAAAAAAAAACTTTAAAAACGAAAACAACTCGACAAAAACATTGATATTGCTGGGAAGTTAATCGAGTGTGCGAATCGAACTCGATTTTTGATTGCTTTTGAGTAAGCGAGGTAAGTTTTTTTTTTTTTTTCAACATGCAAATGCCGAACTGCTTCGAATAAGTTTCTTAGCATGTCTTCATAAGCCAAAATTACCGCTTGAGTCGCCGAAAAATAACAAGATCTGTTCAAAGATTGCAAAACAGTTTTGTAGATTTATTAGATATACCAAGTGCAAATTAAATTTTCTCAATTTTAAATTGAACTTTCCGTCGAATTAATTTTCAAGTTTGCTTCTTCGATTGCTTGATAAAATCTTTCGTTGATTCAATTATTCATTTTTAAATGAAAACAAAACGTTGATTGTACATGTATAAATTTGTTTGCATTTCATTTTCACTGTCATTTTGCCAGATTAATTTGCGAAAGAAATTTGAGTACAAAATCCGTATTTGTTGTTGAATAAGAGAAAATTGAACAAAAACAAGTATATTAGCATTTTTTTTGAATTGATATTTAATGAAAACGAAAATCCGTAACGGAGGCAGTTACGAATTTTGATTTCGGTTGATTGCAGCGAAACAAGCGAGTGCGAAACTACAATCGGCCAAATCAACCGAGGATGAGAACCCTGAAGGTAAGAAACCAATCGACGTCCCAAGGTTGGGATAATATTTCTTGCGAGTTTGCAAAGATGCGATAACCAAGTAAAACATTATTATACTAGAAAAAGAAATAAGTTTGAGTGCCGGTCAGGCGCTGGCCTAGCGTTCTAGTGGAATTCCAAGTACCCATTCAAGAATTCGAAAAGAACTGCGATATCAATCGAGAGCTGGGTCGTTGCGTGGAAAAACGGCTCAGGATTTTTTAATACCACTTGGTTTTTCCATCGAACGACTTTTCAGTTTTACCATCAAATTAGTGACTCATTTTTCGTTGCTTCCCATATGCATAATGAAGATATTGCAATTTTTCAAATAGAAAACAACGAGATGTGACGAAAGAAATTCAACCAACAAAATTTTGTAAATTGTGTAAAAAATGTGTGTTCATTGAAAGAAATGTTTTATGAAAGATGGCTTTTAGTTTTGGTTTTGTGTAATTGTTTTTTTCATAATTGTTTAAGAATTTCACAAGTCATATATCCACGCAACGACTCCAATCATCTTAGCGTGATCAGTTAGCGACGTAATCGAATTTCCAAAGATGCATAAAAATTAAGTTCACTTGCACTTATTGCAACCAAACGAAAGATGTTTTATGATTTTTTTTATGATTTTATTTTTACCACCGAGCAACATTTTAAATGGAGTCAATTTCTTTGCAGGACCAACACTAGAACCGCCATTGCACAGACGAAAGAAATATCCGCAACTAGCATACCGGACGCACGAGTTCATCCCTACTTCAGGTGGAGTTGACAGTGGTGGAATCGATGCGGTGGATTCCAACGTCGTAGCTGACAAATTCAAAGTATCTTCATTTTTAAACGTTTTACATATTTTAAAATTTCTTCTTTTGGAATTTCTTCCTCTGAAATCAAACAAATTAAAATGTTCATAAAATTCAAGACGTAAATAAATTTTGTTCTCTGAAATTAACCCTTTCAAGTGGACTATATTATTGAGTTCCAGAAAAATGCCGACGAATCATGATTTCATCTCACTTTTAGAATTAAATTTAAAATTTAATTAAGAAAAATCCAGTAGCTTTAATATTTAACTAGTTTGAGTGAAAAAAATCCCATGCTTTTAATATTTTACGATACAAATTTATTTAAAAAAAAAGATTGCTTTTTTATTTGGGTAAATTTTATAACTTTAATAAAAAAATATTGCAACGTTCACTTAAAGATTGAAATGCCAAACTAATTTTTGTAGGAATCCTCCGCTATGCCTGCAAGTCAATTAAGCAAGGCAATTTCGCGGATCAGCACAGAGTATCGACTGCAGTTCGCTTGGCCAAAACGAGCTCAGCTGACGAATGGAGAAGTGTTACATGTAACCGCGGCAGCCGGAAACATCTTACCCCGAAAATCGCTCAGCATGGGCGCTCTAAAGCAGGGATCTTTCATCACCGCTCCCGTACCAGTTCATAAAAAACGCGCCGGAGATATTCATAGAAGAGACGGTGATTAAAACCTCGCTAAAATCAATAAAAATAATCAATAATCACATTTCAAATTTTGATTTCGTGATTTTTTTGTTTTCAAAAAGTTGCAAGTATATCTGAAATTAATTATTCCATTTAGTTTTCCAAGTTCTGTATTAATTTCTGTTTTACTTAAATTGATGATCTATTAAAAAAAAAATGTTAAAATTAACTTTAATATTGATTTATGAAAATGTAAAAGGCAATTTTTTTGGTTTCAGGGATTCAAGCATCGGAATTGGAACCTTTGGTTGGAGGACATGTGAGAGACACTATTGACGGAGTGGTATTGGAGGCCGACGAGCACGAAGAGGAAGTGCCAGCCTTAAAAGAAACTTTTAGGTTTGAAACAGTGCTCATCATTTCCTCGTCACTTTATTTTATCCTTTGCATCGATTACGTGTCAACTTGTTTCTCCTGTTGGATTTTGTTCTGAAGTCTTGTCGGCTCAAACACATCTCCCACTTTGGCACAAGAAAGCTAATCATTGTTTCAATATTGCAGGGACAAAAAGTCTGCAGGCAAAGCCATTAGAATATCGGACAAAATCGAAGTGATAAAGAAACAGCCGGAGAGCACTTTTCCCACGGCCGAGGTGATCGAGTTAAGACGTCTCGCTGACGAGTACAAGGTGAGATATTTCGTTATCGATCTCACACACGATTACTCCAAATCCCCTTTTCATACCGAATTCATGAGGGCAATTTTCAAAGGAAACTTTTCAACTGCACCTTTATGATGATCGCGAATTTTAATGCAACCCCGTTCTTTCTTTTCTTCCAGCACCGTGATTGGGGCGGTGGATTTGCAGCTGAGGACGAGGCATCGCTGTGGAAGCGTGTGTCTAGTAATCATGCACTCAATGCCTTATCATTAGCAAGGCATGTAGACACCAAATGCAAAAAAGAAAACCTCCCTTCCCCCTTTTCAGTGTTGACGGGTGTTTTAATTGCTTCGGTGATTGCAGATCGATAACGAAAGAGGAAAAGGAGAAGGAAAATACTAGAAAAGTAGCGCCTCAATCGACTGCAGAGATGCCACCTGCGGGACGGCCTTCCTCGGTTCAGGCGCGACCATTCAATTACGTTTTTACGGAAGACTTAAAAGCGGTTAGTTGTACTTCATTATCAACTTTGCTAAGAGTTGATAGTCTGCAGTTTTATTTAATAATTTATTGAAACTTTTCAGGATGCTGATAGAGCTATTGCTCGCGCAAGAAGGGATTTCTTGATCCGTCATCATCTTGATCGCACCACTGGAGCCGGTAAATGATTAACAGTTTTTAAAACTTTTTTTAATTTTTAAAGATTTTCTTAAAGATTTGAATTGTTGTATCAAAACAGGTGATGGAGCTCTACTTCCCTCTCCAACGAGAGAAAAATTAGAGCCTGTGATATTACGTCGCCGTGACGAGCCGAAAGAGCACAAGGACGAAGCTCAAACGAAATCGAAACCAAGTCCGAAAAGTAGTCCCCGAGCTGTCCGATCGCAAAGTTTGGGACCTAGCAGATCGCCAAAACGACAAACTCAACGAGCTTCTTCTATCACCAAGGAATATAAGGTTCATCTTAATGAAAAATTATATGACCGTACGATAAAAAAAACCGGATGTCCTAATTTGTATTTCGTTCGCAGGAAAAGGAAAAAGAGATAAAAGACAAAGAGGGCGCAGAAAAGGAGAAGAGCGGCGAACCGGAGAAACGCCCTCGACCGAGTGAGTTAATTTCCTTTAAAAAAATAAATTAAATTTATACGTTTAACATTTTAGAACACACACAAAAGAAGTGAAAACCTTAATGAAGTGATATTTTTGGTCAAAGAATTTCCCATTTGGTTTTCTTATCGTTTCATAACTCTTTCGGTTCGGACTCTGACTCTTTTTACAGCCTTCCGGAAAACAACACTTAAAATTCATCGGAACAAATCAATAGCGACATATAAAAGCTAATAAAAAAAGAACTTTTTATTAGCTTAACACAATTCTTGGATTCAACGTTCCTACACAGTACACACGCAAGATACATGTGTATTTGTCTCTGCAAGATAAAGCTTTTAATGTCTGATGTCTAGGCGAATTATAACTATGAACTTTAGAAACTTTTATGATTACGTCGGTAGCATTTATAAATTGCACATCTATTGATTCACCAAAACTGGTCAGATTAATTTAAAAATGCATATTTGTAAAAACAAATTGAAAAAAGAATCAATCACGAGAGTTCCACAAGTTTTAGGCGTGCATGCCTAAATTGAAAGAATGGTCAGATGAAAAATCATCAAAGTTGAAGAGGATGTGCATGAGTTGATTTACTTTTTGATGACTCTTCTCTTTGAGTTATATGTAAGTAGATCATCGATGGGTAATTGTGCGTGTTCATTGTCTGATCAATATTTCATACGGAAATATATATGCTGCGTCTTCATTCTTGTATGTTCGTTTTATGAATGCAGAGATTCTTGTAAAATGTTTTTCATGTTACAAATTTTTGTTTCATCACAAAAAAAGCCAACTGACAAAATGAGATGTTAAGTTCACAAAAACTAGCAATTTTATTCAAAGAATTTCAATTTTTCATCTATCACTTTGTTTTTCTTTTTTCACAACCGAGTGGAATGACCGTTGCAGGTGACACTTATTCAAGTAGTTTTTAATGACTCCCTTTCATGAGAAAGATCAGCTTATACACTCGAGACTGAGGCACCCGCAAAATGTACACCTTTAGACTTAAAACCTCTCAAGAGTTCTGATCCTAAAACTCTCTTTTGACGAGAGTAAAATGAGGATCTCATTACACATCTTACTTAGCACACAACTTATGATTCACAACTCAACACATTCATCATTCTCAACATTTCTCGCACAACTGATTTTCTTTCAGCATCAATTTTTGCAATTGAACCTTCATAATAAATTGGTCAATCACAAAATTAACTATCATTGCGCTTTAAAAGTTTTAAAATTAAACTTTTATTTCAGAATTAAAAGTCAATCAACATTTTATTCATCTTCAAAATACAATTCAATTCTTTATATGCGTTAAGTAAATTATAAGTAAAGTACAAGAAAATAATAGAAAAAAAGTTCCATGTCTGGAAAATAAGTACGTCTTGAAAAATGTTCGATTTTGATATACTTCAAGTGGCAAAGTTTTATGATCTGAAGAACATCTTGACTTATTTATTTATCTTGACTTATTTATATCTTTACTTAGAACATATTTACTTTTTTCTACTTGAACGAAGACATGATCCGTAGATCCGCATGATCTGAAAATTGAGATTAAGGGATCAGAGTATATTGTGCAAACCACATAAAATAATAAATATTCATTCTTTTCCTCATTCTTTTCTTTACTTTTATGACAGTTACTTTTATACCGGAATTCTTTTACTGAATATGAAAGACACTTTTTACTTGAAATAAAATAATTTTAATAAAAATACAATTTTGTACAGTTGAAAAATTGTTTTTCATTGTTGTTAATTTAAGATTGATACAAAATAATTCAAGTTTAATACAATTTGAATTTACATTTTTAAATTTTAATAAAAGAAAAATTTTTATTTAAAATGATGCATGCTAAGGCAAATTCTCGTTCAAATTATTTTAATTTTTTCTTAAAAAATCATATACTATCGTATTTTGCCTTTAATGAATGTCCAACCTTTTGTTCAATCTTACATGTTCAGACATGGAACTTTATTTCTCCAGGAAGTAAAGAAAGGCAATGTAAGAGAAGATGAAGTAAAAGTACAAAAGATGAAACATGCAATGAAGTCAAAAATTGATTTGTAATTTATAATGCAAAGAAAAAAAACGAAACAAAGATGTAATCGTCAGCTTATGTTATTTGTAAAATTATGTTTTAGCTTTTCTCGCAACCAATGCTCCTCCCCATCGCCCTCTTCATCACAACAAACCCATTAACACCACAAGTTCGATCATGTCAGTAAAATCCGCAGTTAAGCATTCAGTTCATCACCCGCCTGCGAATACCTCAGCTAGCGTTACCTCAGCTACCTCAGTCAGCTCAGCTGCCGCTGCGGCCAAGCTGGAGCGTGTTAAACATGCCCAGGGTCAGGCCAAAGTTCAGGCCAAAGCTCAGGCTGCTGTCGAACCATCCAAATCATCCTCTGCACGTCAAAACTCGTTACGAGCGACTAACCAGGCTAGTAAGTAGCATGATCGCTACGTGATGTCTTTTATTTCAGCCACCACTTGTAGTTTCGTTGGCTTAGCTTTTATGTTCTCCGTTTTTGTCTCGTCTCTCATTTCCAATCATTCTTTTTTTTTCTCCCATCATTTTTATATTTTATTCAACAACGAAACAACCAAAATTAGCTTTTAAACGTGGCAACCTAAAGTCTGTGCAGAAAAAAGCAAACCCCCAAAATAAGTGCTAATGTTTTTTTCTTTTTTTTTTAATTCTATTCCTTGCAGCAATTGGTTGCTCTAAGGTCGATCGTCGTTGAAGCCTAATTAAATTTCATCTTAACATTTGTTTTGCAGTTGCAACAATTAATGCTGTCACAACGGCATTAGAGACAAGGAGACCTAGGGCTCGTCCACCTGTGCGAATGTATACCGATCATTCAACTACTACGCATGTGTTATTTATATACAAACAAATGAACATTACGTAGAGATATTGCAGCATGGATTGTTACAACTCTGAATGTACTTGAACATTGCGCACGAAATGATTCCGAAAAATAGTGATTTCCAACTTGAGGGGACAAACAGTTTCTGAATTGCTTTGTGCAAATGGTTTTTTTCACGTTTAACGTGTGTATGTGGTCGTTGACTATACACCATCGTGATTGAGTACACTCACAACTTCATCAATATTTGTTTGAAGAAAAAAAAATTAAATAGAAAACAAGAAAATGAAAGAAAGTAAAAAACATGTCCGGCAGTCACCAGAAGATTCTACACAAGATTAATGACAAACTGATCTCTAGATTTGTGTAAATACTGTTTCAACAGCAAAGTTCCGATTTGGGTACCAAAAGTTGCACCTTCCTTGAATTCACCAAGCGCACTTGTTCATTTTTCGTTTTTTGTTTCCAACTTTCGCAACTACCAATTGAACCGGACCTTTGCTGATTATCTCTCTGATTCCAGTGTTTTGTGGCTACTTTATTTTTCGTTCTCTGTGCCTTTATAATCGTGACAACCGAAACTCGTGTCCCACACTGTGTCCACTTTATCTGATCTACCTTCGTAGCTCGAAATGTTCCAATCTCTACTCCTTTCAAAATGAAATCTCAAAAATGTTCGAATAAAACAAATTCCTAAGGTATTAAAGTTCTAGTCTGTACAAGTAGATGGTGCGATGTAATATATTGAACCATGTAAAAACATTTTGATTAGTTGGTTTCGATTAAACAAAAGTAGTTGCTGGCATTTCGAGTTGTCGAACAATCGTAGGGAGATGTTTTCGGGGACTTGATTAAGCAAGGGTGTGTTGTTTTGCAGCAACAGCAGAGCCGCAAGTGAACGGGGTGGCGACGGAAGGGGTCTCGAGCGTCGCGTCGACCCCGCCGTCTCGACCCGCTGCCACAGCGCCAGCTCCAAGTCCCTGGATAGACGACGAGCCGGTTGTGAAAAGTCCCCCAGAGCCAACACGCGTCAAGTCGCCGGAACAAATGATCATGCGGTCCCCGGAGCCGGTCAACTGGACGGTACCGTTGGACACAGGAAAAACGTTCACAGTAACGCAGAACGTCCGAGATGGTACACCTAAGATCAAAACCTATCTCAACATTTTCAAATGAAAAATATAAAAATATATAAGTGACAGTTGGATTTAATTTTTCAAATTAGCTAAGCTATTTGAGTGTCACATTTACCCCAAGGTGTCACAATTACTCGTCACAACTGTCCTTAAAAAAATAATGACAAACAAATATAAAATATACTTATTCAGTTATTACTGAATAGTTTTAAAAGATTCATTTGAAAACATTTTTTTTCTAGGAGAACCGCTAACTCGGCCACATAGTGAAGCTAAGACCTGGACCCCGTCAACGGTACCATCAGCACCGCACTCAGCATCACCTGAATTGGCAGCTTTGCACAACAAAAGTCAACACTCTCAGCACTCGGGTTACAAATCGCCAGAAAGCGAAAGCGTGTCTTTAGGAAGCTTATGTGGAACATCCAATGGTCACAAGGATATGGATTCTGATCGTGGTAGTCCTTTGCCTACGGTTGATGTTACGCCAACCAAAACTGTTAAGGTCTGTCGAACGTAAAAAGTCAAGTTCAAATCTCGAAAAAATTCAAATGTAAAAAATTGAATTACAAAACAGGGAAAATTTAATTTTAAGAATCAGGAATAAGAAAGGAAAATTATTTTTCGTCATTTCAGGTGGAAGATCCAAAGGAATCGAAGGTTGAAAGTGCAACCGCGGCAGAACCAACAAGCATCCTTTGCCTGGATGATCCAGTGTTCGAGTTCGAGAAGAAGCAAGAGGAGCCAGAGGTGCCATCTGGCCACCGTGCTCTGGAGGGCGACCAGGGTAGCTCGAGGTACCAAGCTTCCAGCTCCGTTCAACAATCAGCAGCAAGCGAGGCGCTCGAGAAAGCTCGTAATCGGTTTGACAAGTTCTGGGGTGGCGGCGCTTCCGACGATTAGGAGATTCACATTCAACTTAATACCATTACTAATTATTAACTACGAATAAACAAAAGAAACCACCGTACGATGAAAGATATGTCTCGGGTAAATGCAAAAAAGTAAAACCAAAAAAAAACGAAAAAAAAAACACAAGTATCCGCTCGCTCGTTTTATCCGAGCCCCCTTGTCCTGATGTGCGACACACATACCTAGCTATGTTTCAATTATCGTCGCAATTTGTACGGCTTGTTAGATTAAACGGAGACCGATTATTATTATTATAAACACAATTTAAAAGTACGAATTGTCAGCGAGCTGCTTTGATAAACGTTCGAATCGAGAGGCTGGTACCTTGACAGATTTTAGATTTACGCGTATAATAACATCCCTGTGATCACCCTTTAGTGCTCGAGTCTTACCCGCTGCTACGCTTCTCTAGCACTCCAGGGTTTATGGTTGTACAATTTTTTTGTTAGCGGTCTTTTAAACAGTGGACATTTTGCCAGAGGGTTCTGCAGTTCAGTTGGATGATTGTTTTCAATAGGATAAAAATTTGTCAAGCTCGCTGATGTTTCTTCCGCATTAGCTCAAAGACGCAACATTCTAGTCAAACGAAAAAAGAAAAAAAAGAAACAGAAACAAAAAATAAAGACCGGGAGCTGGTATGGAGTTTATAAAAACTGCGAACAAACTTTTCTTTACGTTCCCATCCAAGCTGAAAATTCAGGGATACCGCACTCCATCCAAATCCACGTCCAATGTCCAGAAATTTAAATTAAAAAAACAAACAAAACTACAAAAATAGAATCAAGAAAGAAAAAAAAAGAAAAAAAGATTCAGGATGATGTCAGTTTAGACTCTTTGGAAATAGATTCAGGATGTATGACTAGGATGACGAAAACGCACTGCTGTTTTTGACTAGCGATTAATTTTGTTGCGCTGCAAGTGCAAGTTTTGTTCGCTTGTATGATTAATTATTATTGAACGACATTCAAGGAAACTTACACAGGGTTACGATTCGTAGATAGGAATAGAGGAATAAATATTTTTGAAAGTTAGATTTATTATTGGTGAAAATTTTAGGTGCAAGTTTTTTTTTTTTGTTCTTTTCAAATCTGTATCTTTGCATTTTCCGTCGTTAGTCAGGCAGCTACGTAACCACCAGTTTTAATTTCATACAAAAAAAGAACGTCGCTTTGCACAATTCGGTTTTTGTTTGCAAACCCGTCCGTTTTTGATAAACTTTACTTATCCACCTTCAGGATCAATGTTCAAGCTGTGTTCACTCGAACGGCTTTTCCTTTTTCTATAGTCCAACAATTTGCAAAATGAAGCAACAAAAAAAAAGACAGAATTTAAATCCATCCAATATTTTTGGCCACCTTTTAAATTCAAGCTCAGATATCTCTGCTAGCAGTGAGAACGACTTTTTTTTGGCAGTTCAGTTTTGCTATTAACATGATTACCATGACTGAATATAAAATTTACGACAAGTTAAGAAATTAGATAATCACGAGATCACGTCACGAGAAACTTGATCTGTGATCAAAACGGAATCAGAAAGTCCTTGTAGAAGCGAATGTTTAAAACAAAAACTCGTAGGGAATAATTCATAGTTAACATCGAATTTTTAAGAACGAAAAATAAAAAAACATACACACACATTGTAACATTCGATTTTTTCATACTATAATAAAAAAAGCGAACGAGAAATAATGCCGAGAATGAGAATTAGACTTCACCGGAGAACAAAGGTCGTGTCGACTTTGAAAACGGTTCATTTGTAGATTCACTGTCAATGAATTGCCACAGCTCAATGTGCTGAAGTGATTTGCTTTTGTATTTTGTGAAACTAGATTACAAACTTAGTTCAGATTATGTAAAAAAAGGTTGATTGAATTTTGCGGATCAATCGATGGCCTCAAAATGGTCCAGGGAAGTTAATTTAAGAGTTGTTTCTGGTAGCAAGATGCCTCGTTTTAATTAGCGTTTCAAATTGTCAAATTGTCTTGGAAAACACGGGGAATCGATTACGATAATAAATTCATTTAAGACAACGAATTTCAAACTTGGTAATCAAATTTTTCTTCGTCATTAAACATTTTACGTCGTTATAACAAACTTTATAAGAAAAGTTGATGCTTAAAAGTTCCTTGTAAAAAAAAAGTATTTATCAATGTTTGTTGAAAATGATTGAGATATATATCCTCGTTTTTATGATCTGTATAATATAATTGTTGGTTGAAGTTTAAATTGACAAAGTTTAATCAATTCAAGTGCGCTCCCGTGTTTTCCAAAACTATTTTTCATCTTGTTTGTCTATCGATTCGCATGACTGAAAGTAATTTATTTATTGTTCCTTGTGATATGCATATGGAGGAGTTACTTGCGAAGGGCATTTATATCTTAAAGTTCATAAATATTCAAAATCTCATTTAACTGATAACAAGCAACCCCTTTTTCATCGTATTACAAAAATTTTTTTGCGTTCGCGGAGAGCTAAATCCGAAATTTTCATTTTTCGAACTCGAAAAACATAATTTCTAAGGAACCGGCTTTTTATGAAAAACCGACCTTAGACAAAGTGACCATTGCGAAACATGCATTACTTTTGAAACGTGCACAGACTCTGTGTAATTCGATAGTAATATACGTTCGAATGAGATATGTAAACATCTCGCGAGGCGCAACATTTATGTCATGTTAGCCAAAGCTGCGGCTTCTTCGAGTATGATTGTTACGTCGTTTCAAAAAGAAAAAAAATGTGCAAGAGGGTCCACAGCGAACCCATTATTTACGTTTTATTATCTGCAATGTGGAAGACGATCATTTATTGTCACATTGAACAATTAACATGGCTATACATTATATACGTATAAATTGTATATTGAATAGAAATTGAAACAATCGTAATAAAGACATGCCGACGCTTCCTGTGAAGATATAATGACTTTTGATTTTTCAATCTCTCCCAATTTTTCAGACTGAGTTTTTATAATTAAAAATCAAAAATTTTCATTTTCCAAAACTCGTTTATTATCTACAGAAATCAACGCTGTACATTTTTAATAACAGTTAATAACAATTGAATTTTGATTAACAAAAGACTTCACTATGTCTTTAACCCAGGCACTCGGTATAAAAATTGTCCATCGTCGTCGTAGTAGCAATCTTTCACCCGATACGTCATACCCATCTGATATTTACTCCTGGGTATTTTTATACATTCATGGTAAGTTTCATCCTCGGTGTACAATTTAGTCCAGCTCTTAACGTAAGTGTGTAAAAGCCCTTTCTCTGACTCGCTGATAGCCTTTAAAACCACTTCCTTTCTTTTAACTTTTGTCTGCACCTCTGCAGAAACATCTGGCTGCTCGTAATTCGCAATTGCACTTTCCTGTTTTTTCATCTCTTCTTTCAACCTTGTTTCTTTGGCTTTCTGGTCCTGTAGAATCACTTCCTTCTTATAAACGTCTCTCATCAATGAAGCCCCGGGTAGCTCATCCTCCTTCTTTTCCTCAACGTTTTCCTCAAGGAACTGAGAAAACGTCTGACGTCCAAACTTTTCTTTCTTTAATGTTGCTACGATGCTACGAGGTTTCGGTACATCCTCTGTTTTCATCTTTACTGGACCTTCTGGTACTTTTTTGTTTTCAAGAACGTCCTTCAATGACGTTCTGCTTTTGTTCTCCGTGAACTGATCGATGTTCAAGGCCTGTTTCGTTGCATCTTTTTCTGACTTGTTTTCAGAACTTTTATCACCGGGCAGCATTTTTATGTCCTCTTTTTGTTCGCCGGTTTCTCCGCTCTCTTCTAGAAAATCATTTATGAAATTAGTAAACAACGTATTTTTCGGAGTGGGAAATGTGATTTTCGGTTCCAATAGATGTGTTTTGATATATTCCTCGTCTGCGGGGATGATTGTTCTTTCCTTGAATTTTTCCAGATGTTTCTCTAAGACAGGACCTACTGCGAGCTGTCCTGACCGAAACAGTTTCCAATTTTCGATCACGCTCTTGTCGTACTTTTGGACCTTCTCAACTGTCCTCGGTAACCATCTGGCTTTGAGCACTTTTTGAATTATGTCCGGAGAAGCTGGGAAACTCTCGCTGAGTCGTACAGGCGACCAGTAAGTCGGATCCGTTTTGTGCAACTTTTGAATCTCAATTTTTTCTGTGAACGTTAGAAAGGACGGTTCTGTTTCATCGAAAAATCGTTGCTTCGTTATTTGGAATTTCAATTTTTCTTTTGCTTTTATCATTTCCCTGAAAACAATAAACGAACAAAATATTATTAATTTTTAAACACAAAATTTTAAATAACAAAAAATAAGACAAACAAAAACTAAAAATAATTTTGATGATACAAACTTTTCATGCTCCACATCAGCGTGTCCAACATTCATGAAATCAGATTCATATTCAGCATAATCTTCAACGTCCAGGAGATCATTTATGTCAGTTATTTTTTTCAAATTGTCCGATTCCTTCAACATTTTTAGTTTTCCTTCAATGCCCGGGTTCGCTGGTTTAAAACGCTTGGTAAACTTTTTTGGAGCACTTCTTCGCGAATAAAATCTTGTTGTCATTGATAAACAACTTTTCAGTTTGCTCAAACTCATTTTGAGTCAACTGGATCAATTTTTTTAACTGTCGACTATTTGTTCGCTTTCACGAATAAGAAACGTTTTGTATTTTTCAAAACAATGGTTGTTTAAGGTTAGGATCTCAAATGAAATTTGCATTGGCCATTGTTGTGTTACGGTGTTGGTAACACTGCATCTCATTGGATGTAGGTGGCGCTGTCAACAGTAAAGTAACCAAAATGTAAATATAGCTGATAAAATAGTAAATAACTAAGCTCCAGTGCCATAGCCCATTATGAGAGAGTTTGTGAGAGTCTGAACCCTTCGACAAAAAAAGGATAGAAAAAGTTAATGATGGATTATTTGACGATAAGTTGAAATAATACATTTAGAAAGAGTCAAGGTTAGAATGAGTTTGATATATTTTTGCAAAAATAGGATTTGAAATGATGTATAAACCATAACCTACGATAACAATTAAAGTAAAAATGATTGTTATTGGTCATTGTTTTGATTTGTTGAGTTATAAATTTGCAATTTAGTTTGGCATCTGTGGTTGTGATTTAGTTTTAACAATGGGGCTTGAGTTCTGTTTGCTGATAAGCGACAATTCAGTTCGTCAAGTGTCAAACAAACATGAATTTCAAATTAAACGTCAAAGCTCATTAAGTTGTTACCAATAAAATCAATAGCGTTCGAATAATTTTACTATATAGTTTCTTTTCCCGGAGCAATCATAACTGGAACTTGTTTGAACATTGAAAATTAATGTTCTTTATTTATTCATTTCATATGTTGTTTTGTTATTGTTTTGTTAGCAAAATAAAATGAAAAAAACATCAGATGTAAAGTTATTCGTAGAAATTTGGTTCATACAAATCAGTATGAATTGAACTTTAATTTTGGAGGTGTTAATCAAATTCTATTTTTCAGATTTATTATGCACAATGGAGTGGGTCTACAAACCCCAAGGGGTTCGGGTACGAATGGCTGTGTTGAAAAAAGTTTAGCTAAGTTTTCTGCGAAAATCAAATCATCACAGAAATCGAATTCTACTAAAAGGTTTGTACAAAAGAAAAAGGAATAAAAAAAAATCCACACCATTTCTTATACCACCATCTATACAAGTTTTCTTTAGTTTACAAAAAAAAATAAATTTTCTCATCCGTCAAACAAATCTTGTTTTATTTTTTCACACCTATTTTTTTCAAGTATTTCTTTTGTATAACAAAAAGAATTGCACTTGCAAATTTGTATGAAAGCTAATCTTTATTTCCAGTCTAAAAATAACTTTTATCATTTTACTATTCATTTTTATCTTTCTTAGTTGATTTATTAAATGAGCAAAAACTGACCAAGTTTTTTCAAATGACCATGTCAAATAAAATTTTTCATTTAATCAAATGGGGACCCCCCCCCCCCCCCATTTTTACCCCATCATTAACAAGACCAAACTCCATTCATTCATCCTACCAAAATCCAAGATGCTTAGGAACGTGAAAATGATTTGCTGGTCTTGTACGAGAGGCCAATATCCGTGTTATCGACTTGCTCTGGCGCCGGCGCCGCTGTAGCCATGGGCGGGGTGCAAAGGATGGAGGACAAGTGCGAGCGAGACGGAGGACCCCATGGTGATCTCGCATCCGAATCGAGTCAGTGCGAAAATGAATCGACGTCGGGACGCCTCGCATCGGTCTCGCGGCTATCGTACGACCGGGTGCACGTCGCCTCAGACGGATAATAATCAGCCAACGATGTAGACCAGACAAGATCACTTTTTCAAAATCACAAAAGTCTTCCAAAACTTATTAAACGTAACTTTAAGGAAATATCATATCTTCAGGAGATCTATCGACAATATCGACAACACCTGAGTATAAGCATAGAATATTTATAATAATAAATAGTAAAAAATAGAGGGAAAAAAAAGAAAATAATTAAAATTCGAGTGCTTCCAAGTTAAACTCGAGTGCCTAATCCAGCGTCTTCCGGCAATCATTCAAGTTGGTATAGTCAGTGGGAGAAAAACATTTTCCTTTCAAGAGTAGAAAAAAGGCAGGAAGGAAACTATCCGCGCGGAGACAAAGATCTCTCGACCCCCGAGGCAAAAAAGGGGGAAACATAAAAGACGAGTTTTTAAAAGAAGCAGGAAGTTTATGACTGCGAAATGATGGCTGCTCAGAACGTTCCAAAGCCGGCTCGCGGTAGAGGACCGGCCGACGGGAGAGCATTTTTTGAGCGCCTCTGGAGAGGGAATATCCTCTTGGACAGGCCGAAGAATTTTAAGAAACAACGAAGGAGGAAGGTCCCTGCGAAGGGATTCAACAAGAAGAAGGTCCAGAGACACTGCTGCTGCTGTCAGAGGATCCAGCTGCATCTGCTGGCCGGCCGCCGCTCCAACATCCGTTCGGTTGTCAGGTGAACGTCAAGATCAGGTTTCGGTTCATTGGATTATACAAGTTGCGGCCTGGCAAATTGTATTTCAAATCTAGATTGGATTATCGTACAATTAATTGGATCCAAAAGCTCGGGCATTTTTTTTTCGACCAATATACAGCCGTACAAGCGCTGGGAACAGGTGTCAACTTGGAATCCTGTCGGATTAGAATAAAAGACTTCTGCTTTAGAAATAAGAGAAAAACCGAATTACAGATTTTTGAAATGATACAACTTTGAAATTGTGTTAATCCAATCGATGTTAAGTTTGATGTTCACTTTGATTTGAGGTTTTTTTTCGTTAACTTTTCGGTCATTGATTTGAAAGATCGATATTTCGGGTTAATTAATTTTGATATAATTGATTGCAATGATAATGACTCGGGTGTTTGTAATGCCAACGAGCCGAGTCAGACTGAAAGTAGTTTAACGCTTTCTCTCCGGCCGAGGGATGCCAGAAAAGAGAACAGCTGGATTGGTATTGATCCATCGCTTAGGCATGTAGGGGTGGCTCGCTTGGTCTCGCTTTGCCTACGCTCGGCGAAGCCAGTGTTATGTCACTTCTCCCGCACTGTTGAGCGCATTACGCGTCTCGTTGCTAGTTTTGTTCAAGTCTGCGACAAACATTGCAAAAGGTTTGTCGGCCAAGCAATAGGGCGGGTCGAGTTCTGTTCCATGGCCGACTGAAGTAACGCGCCGCGACCATTGCCAAACGGGGCTCCAACAAAATGACAGTCAAAATCTCGACGCGGTACGTTCCAATTTCCTATCACGAGCTCAGTTCGGTGGTTTCTTTTTCTGGGTCAGATCCGACCGAGTGTTTTGCTTGGCTTTTAGTGCTGGTTTAGTAAATTGGTGCAAATTAAAAGTTGAGAAACTTCAATACTTTTTTCTAGAGTTTTTGTTATTCTTTTAAACGTTGTAAGAGAAAAAGATAAATTGAAATTCAGTATTTTGATCAACGATTTTTTTTAATTCTTTGTCTGAAGACATTTAGTTTAATTTATGAATTTAATTATATGTGGCTAAAATATCTTGCATATAACTTTCAGCGTCATAAATTGAAACAGTGCCAACATCAAAAGAGAAAATTTTTGTTCTGTTCAATTTCTTTCATTTCATTTGTATCTTTTTATAAATGGTTAGTACTTGTGGTGTGAAAAATAATAATTTTTTTTTTCCAAAAATTATCATTTATCTTTGAAGTTTACTGACATTTCTGGTATAAAAAAGTGATCATCAATAAAAGAAAAAATTGTTAAACATTTTTTCTGGTTTATCTATTTGTTATTAAGAGTGAAAACCATTAAAACCCTAAATTTTTCATTATTTTCATTGCATCAGAATTTTTATTGAACAAAAAGAAAAAAATCATCACGAAATTTGATTCGAATCTCGCCGGAGGAAGTTTTGAAATAAAAAACCATCGATGTTGAAATTTAGCAATTTCCTTTCGCTCGAACATACTGAGATCATAGGCCTCGTTCAAACTCCGTTATCAACTTATCCTGAACTAATTTGCATTACCCCAACACTCCACCTGGAACTGATCAATAAGTCAGCACATCTTATAATTCCGACCCCGACCTTTGACCTCTGCTGATCTATCATAAATAAATAATGAAAAAAAAGTAAACCGTTGAAAAAATAAAACAGAACCTTTACTAAAGGTTTTGATGTTGTTTTCAGTGTTCGAGAGACCCAGACGGAGGCGCAGCAGGAGAAGAATGCGAAGCTGCGCGAGGCCTTTGGCATCTCGGAGTACTTTGTCGAGGGCAGCAGTCTGGACCCGTCGCGGCACGCCAAAGAGGCCGAGGCCAGGGCTGCGGCTAACAAAGTGTACGACCTAGGACGATCGTCTAGTCCCGCGGCCGAGAACTCGGTCGCGGAGAAGAAGAGCAAGAAACGGTCGGCCAGCAACACCAAGAAGAAGAAATCGAAGAAACACAAACGGGACAGGTGAGAATTCGTGCGCCCGTCGGTGCGGTCGACGAAGACTCCACTCCTCTTGGGATGACCTTTGAACTTTGTGCGACAAAGGTAACGAAGGGAGGAGTCGAGTTTTCGTCGACCCTGACGTAGACATCCCCCGCTCTCCTGGACTCGCGCGAATTGTCGCAGCCCGTTTTTTTCACGTCAAACATCAGAGATTTTGTTTGTGATAAAATGCGCCGTCATTGGTTACTCTCATGGCTCTCATTGACTTTCCTGTTCTCATACCTCCCTACACCTTTCTCTGTTTCAAACAGAACTCAGGAGGACTGAGTGCCTACCAGTTAGGTATTACGTAGGTAAGTGTAGTGTCGCGTCTAATTTCCAAGCACTCACAAATAGAAAGTGAAGATTATTATATTACCTGCGAGACTTTTGTTACCAAGATAGACTAGATCCCCTTTTGATGAATGGTCTTTCAATGAATCGTCTCTCTTAAAAAGAAGATTTCGCAAAATGAAACACTTTTTGCAAAATGAAAAATAGGAATAATGAAAAAGAGCACTTGATATGTTTTGTTTTGTTGTAACAATCATTGAAGACTATTCCAACCAAATTCCATTTGGTTTATATTAAACACTTGTCAAAAATTGGAAGTTGAACAAGTGAATGTTTGCTTTTGAATGGAAAAAAAAATAAAAAATAAGCAACAACTTGAACGGTACTCAATCAAATTTATCATTTTGAACACGTCTGCTTCTGACACTGTTTATTTGAACTGACATATACGAAACAAACATTCCCTTGCAATGTGAATTTGTTGATAGTATATGACGATGTTGAAAAAAGGAGATAACAGATGTAGAAACCAAAACGAGAAAGAAAGAATTTTGTCCAAATTTGATGCATTAATAATCTCTTTGTTAATCGATGAAAGCTTGTTGTTAATGTCATCTCTCTATTTTTTTCTGACAAGTCCGTCCCTATCGATGGTTATCAAGGTAATATACAAATTCCCATATTATATCAATCCTCATATTTCGTATACATGTCTTTTTTCGTAATCTCTTTGAGAGATGCGGCTTTGTAGCTTTGGATTTGTAAATATTTTTTTGGTGTTACAAGAAGAGCGTGTCGTTTGCAACAATGATCGAGCCATATCTCTCAAACCGAAACAAAATTGTTTAGTTCATTTATTTAGCTATAGACGATTTTGCAAATGAAGAAAAATTTTCAACTTTTTGATCCGAGGCTATGAATTAAAAAAGACCTTGGTGTCTATATTCATACTATATTTTATATACTTTTTCTGTTTTCTCGCCAAGGCTGGTTTTAAACTTTGATTGACATTTTTCCATCAGTACCATTCTCTCAGTGAAATTAAGATAGAATTGAATATAAAATTTGTATTTATTTATTTCATTTAGGAATTCAAAAAATTTGACCATCTGACCATCCTTGCAAGTTCTAGTACATTACACTAACATTCCAACCGTTTTATAAATGTTTTTGTTCATACAGAAAACTTGAAAAAGTAATTAAAAAAAGAAAACGTTTAAAAAGTGAGAACTGAGAACAAGAAAATTGACTTGTATAAAATCATTCTAGTTATTTTGATGATAAAAAAAGATGCTTTTCATTGTTCGCACAAGTAACGCACTTTTTAACAGGAAGACGTCAGACACTGCAAATTATGAATCTAAATTTATATTAAATATCGTTTGTAAAGTTAAACCAACTTGCGATCTTGATGAATTTCGGCCTATTGAACGAGATGGTTTTCCATAGATCGGAGTCTCCTAAAGCCAAGAAGAAAGACAAGTCCAAGAAGAAAAAGAAAGAAAAGAAACACAAGAAGGCTGACCATAGCTCGTCCAGTGATTCTGACAGTGAATCCGATGACAGCAGGTACGAATTAAAATGTTAAATTAATCAAAATTGAAATTTTTATGTTACAATAATAATTTTGAAGCTTGAAACGCTTATCTTAATTTGTTGTTTTTTTTTCCAGTGCCACTGAAAATGAATCCAAAAAGAAGAAGAAAAAGAAGAAGAAAAAGAAGAGGGATGATCACGAGGTATAACCATTTGTTAGTCAAAACGGATCTGATGTTTCTAAATGTATATCTATATTTTCGCACGAGAAGCGGAAGACGCATGACAAATTAAAATTTAACAAGTCGCCATTTGGTTTTCGAACCTGATTTTTACTTTTGATTTGCAAATGTGGTTATCAGTTTTGTTGATTCTTGCCAAGTCTTTGGTTCTTTTTTTCCTATTATTTTACGATCGAACTTTGTTTATTGTCACCTGCTGTGGATAAGCACGTGTCATTGCTTAAATTTTGTATAAAAAATTAATCTGATTTGAAGTTAACGATCATTATTTCAAAGTGTAAATCTCAGTATTGTTTGTAATTATCAGCGCCATTTGACAGGATACATTCCCTGAGTGAGTACCCGATTTGCGCTACTCAGTGTAATAATATACTTAATGATGAGCAAGATTATGATAATTCTTTTTTTTTGGAATTTTTTGACAAGTACTTTGTTTTTACGTATTATTTTGCGATTATATGATATATTTCACTCGTTTTGTGTTTAGCACCAAACTGTTTTGAAACAACAAGTATACATATAAAAGCAAACGAGAATGAATTTCATTTTAGAGAGGCTGCTGGTTTTTGGGACAATTTTTTTGATTTTTCTTACTTTTACTTTTTTTTTGTATCATATAAAATGTAGAAACTTTTTTGAAACGAGGGTACAAAATTGATTACCCCAAAAAGTAAATGAAAGACTGTGGTATAACATTTTTGTCAACAACTAAGCAGGCTCTATAAAACAAAACTTTCATAAAATGAAAAATGTATCCGTTGGTTTGAGTTTTGGAATGCATGATTGGTGTTTAGTGTTTGACCAAATCGACTCAAATTAATTGCGACTCACTTATTTTTAGAAGAAGAAGAGTGCTGCAAAAAGGAAACGTTTGCCTAATGAAAATACTTCTGACAGGTAAAGAAAAAAGAACAAAAAATAGAAAAAGATGAGAAAAAAAAATGAAATTCCGATTTTAATTAAACTCTTTGTTTCAGTTCGCCTGAACGATCAAAAAAACAGACAAAGCATGAAAGGCAGTCAGAAAAGTTGAACGACGAACAAGACAAAAGTCATACAAAGTCCAAAAAGCCGGACAAATCTCAAACCGTGACTCCGCCTCGAAAGCGAGACTCGCCTGTTCGAAAGGCTGCTGAGAAACGAGAACGTCATTCGTCAAACGATCGTAGGAGTCCTGCGCGCCGGGACCAGTCGCCCAGCAGAAACAGAGCCACCCGGGAGAGGTCAGCTCGCAGGTACTCCCGATCCAGAAGGTCACCTTCGGTGAGGAGACGTCGGTCACCCAGACGTCGCTACTCCGCTTCCAGAAGCAGTAGTCGGTCGCGTTACGATAAATACTCCCGGCGCCGAGCGTCTCCGTATTATCGTCGCAGGTCGATCTCCAGGCGCAGGTCTAGGTCACCACTCAGACACAGAGATAGAAGGGATCGGTCTAGAAAGTCGCGCTCCCGATCCAGGTCCAGAAGATCCAGCCTGAGCTACTCTCCGGTTAGGAAGTACCCCGAGAGGTACAGAGATATTCTGCAGGATGAAAAGAAAAGGAAGAAGAAAGAAGACGAGAGGAAGAAGTCAAGGTCAAGATCGAGAAACAGAAAAGTGTCGCAGGTGATCACGCCTCGGGTGAGCTTGAGGGCTTCGAGTGAAGAGGAGGGCGACGTGGCGGATGATGATCCGAAGATCGAAGATGAGGAGAAGCAGATCGAGCTGACGACTTTGAAGAGGTTGCAGAGCGGGTTGGCTGCCAAGGCAAGGGAGTGTTTGGGCAAGAAGGTGATCAGCCCGATAAAACTGAGGATCGAGAAGAAGGAAGAGGTTGTCGAGGTCGCAAACGAGGTGACTGTTCAACTGCCGAAGGAAAAGTCGCCGTCCCCTCCAGCTTTACAGATCCCGCCTCCTATTCAGTCGCCGGTTTCGAGCAGGTCTCCGTCTCCAGCTTTACCGCTGACGAGGGAAGAGGCAATGAAGATGCAGCCTCTCCCAGAATGCAGATCTCAGTCTTTCTCAAAGTCACCTTTAGTTGAACGAAGCAAATCAAGGTGATGGTTTTTCTTTACTTGACTTGAGAGTCTCTTTAAGATGAGTTCGGTTTTAATATCGATTTTGTTTCAGGTCCCTCACCAGATCCCCAGAACACCATCAGATATCGACACCAAAGAAAAAATCAAGATCCCGATCGTCTTCAACATCCAAGAGATCACCATCGAGGTCACATTCAAGGTCAAAGAAAATACGTTCTCGATCTCGCGACAAGTCCGTCAGTCGCAGCAGAAGTCGGTCCGTTTGCAAGAGATCAAAAAGCCGATCCCTTTCGAGGAAATCTCGGAGCAGATCACTGTCAAAAAAGTCTCGCAGCAAGACCCCTCATCGAGCATCAAGAAGTAGATCGCCGAGTAAATCATCGAGGAGCAGATCGCCGGAAAAAATGTCCAGGAGCAGGTCACCTCGCGAGATGTCGAGAAGCAGGTCGCCTAGGAAGTCGTCCAGGAGCAGATCGCCCAGGAAACCGTCGAGAAGTCAGTCGCCGCATGAGAAGTCAAGGAGCAGGTCACCTCTGAAGTCAAGAAGCAGATCCTTGTCCAAGAAATCGAGAAGCAGATCTCGCTCCAAAAAGTCGAGGAGTCGCAGCATGTCGAACAAATCTAGGAGCAGATCCTTATCCAAGAAGTCGAGAAGTCGTTCACCATCGAAGAAACGCAGCCACTCGAGATCTGTTTCGAGAATCTCCAGGAGTAGAGATAATAAGAGTCGAAGCAGGAGTACGAGCAGATCATCCAGAAGGTACACAGGAACAGTTTTTGAAAAAGAAAGTTTTTTCATTAAATTAGAATGTAAATCTTTGAGACATAATTTATTCAGGTCTGACTGTGTTTGATAAACGAGTGGGTCTGATTTTTAACGTATTTCTAACTTTGAATTGTCTTTGAGGGAGACATTCATAGAGGTATCTTTTTTAGCACCAGACGGAGTCACAGAAGCTACTCGAGCTCTTCACGATCATCAAGCAGCGTTTCTAGTCGATCATCCAGATCAAGTTCAGGCAGCTCTGCGTCTAGCAGATCCCGTTCGCCATCAATACCTCGACGTCACGGTTCACCTAGCTTTCTCGATAGACGCAGGATCACTAGGTAAACTTTGTAACTAGAAGTTGCTTTTTGTTTTATCGTTATTTTTTTTGGTATTCAACTATACATGCACTTATTATCGTGATATTAGATGTAATTGGTTATATTGTATATTCATCATTTTATTTTTATTTTCCAATTTTTTCGTATGCCAGAAAGTGTTTTTAAAAAACTGTTGTCCAGGATTTTTACGTACTTTTATTCGCCATAAACCAAGCCTACTATGGTAACGAGTATATTTTTAAAGATAACTAATGACTTTATTTGTATCCTACAGAGAAAGATCAAAGGCAAGACGTAGAAGATAATTACAGAACCTTCTCTAAGGATTCACGTTAAAACGATAGACCGCAAAACATAAAATGCTGATTAATTTTTTTTTTGTTATCTACAGAAATAAAAGATGTAGAGCAAATGAGCTGTATAGAGGAACGATAATCGAACCTTTCGGGCTGTATTGTACAAAGTTTTGTGTTCTGAAAAAGAACATTTCTTTTTGCGCCGTAGTTACTGTTGTTGTGTAGCACAGATGCAACTGTAAGCAATTTCGTTTTCCTTTCAGTTGTGGCATGCATTTTATCAGTCGTTGTTATATCGCAATATTGCAAGCATTGTAAAATCAGACAGTCTTCCTTGTTTTTATGTACAGTCGAACAAAAAAAAATAAAATATAGTATTGTCATCGTTTTTTATAATTTTCAATTCATCATTCATTAGGTTTCGACCTGAAAACTTTTTTTGACCATCCACTAGGTGAGTTATCTTGAGTTACTTTTTTTCTGCATGCTTTTGTCTTTTTATTTTGCTTGTGTTACTTTTAGTAAATCATTAACATCTAACACCTTACAGGATACACTAAAATATTTATACAAATATATTAAAAAATGTTCATCATGGGATGAGAAATGGGACTAACAAAAATGTTCTTACAAAAATGACTAAATTTTTATCAAGTTAACAATGTTCATTTTAATAATTTAATTTTTGGTATTTGCAGTGCAAGAAAGAGACCGATTCCCTACCACCGACCCACCCCTTCACCACCGTCTTCTCCGAGCAGTTCAGAAAGCAGCCGTCACAGCGACTGGTCAAGTCCAAGTTTTCGATCCAGCCGAACAGCTAGTCGGAGTCCATCTTACGCTCGTTGATTATTCATTTATCCCACTGACGCAATCATCCTATCGTTTCTCTGTACAGTCAAACTGTGCAGACCAATCCGTGATTTTTGCAGCCATAAGATTTTTTTTTGGTTGTTGACTAGACTCCTACTCTTTAGTGAAAACTTTTTATTGATACGAAAACTTATTTATTGAAAATCGAATTTACTAACTTTATGATTTGGATTCAGCATTTTTGGTCTACTGAGATTATATATGATATTCAGACGGAGATTTTAAAATGCCAAATATTTGAAAGGCGTAGAGCAATATCAGAGATTTTAATTTTTATTTAAATTCTTCGCCCAAGCAATAAATGAGAAGCTCACACGATAAAATTTTGATCGTTTTGTTTTTTTGAAAGTGTGGTATAGTTAAGATGGACAGATATTATTGAGTTCGAACCAATTTTTCGAAAGCTTTAGTCAGTCTCGTGGAATATATTTTGAATCTTCAAGCAATTTTTGCATTCTTCGAATAAATAAAGATTCATGAAATACATACTCAATAATGAAACAATCATTCAAAAAATGTTTATCGAATAACGAGAAAAAAAAAAGAAAGAAAAAGTACATTCCATTATACTCAGACATTTCACTTCACAGTGATATTTTTTAATACTCAAACATTTTGAATGTATCTTGTAAACAGATCGTTGTGTTATCGCATTTATATACACATTTATTCATAAAATCAAACTTCAGATGTCAAAACTTAATAACATCGTATTCTAAATGAGATTTTAAACCAAGTGCGATAAAAAAATTGCTTTGATTTTACTCGATGGGTTTTTTGGTTTTATGAAACTAAACATTGCTATACGATAATTGCTAGTGAATACTTGGTACATTCCACTTAAGTGTGAATTACTAGAATTTTTTTGTGATGAATCATTACAGTGCAATCTGATTCCAGTCAAATCATTGAGATGAGATTTTTGTTTTCTTCTCTTCTGCTTTAATTTTAAGCTTTTTTAATGTGCAAAAACGAAAACAAAGGCTAGTCTTTTCTGATGTACATTTTAGTCAGAATACAATTATCTAACGTATTGAAACCCACGTGATATTTGCGAAATTATTTATCAATTAAGTTGTAAATTATTTAAACAAACTATTTATTGATTTATGTGCTAATTTATTTGATTATATTTATATACTTTAAGTTCAAACACTTCGGTCCTATGCATAGTATAAGTTATGATATGGACGATTGAACGAATTCAGTTTCGTTTATCGGTTTTAATCTAGTCCAATGACAAGACTTGGAAGAAATGAAGTCTGTGGATTATTTATTTAAAATACCATTCAATGGTATATTCTAGTCTCATGGATCATCGGTTATAAGAAGCATCGAGTGTTTGTGAAAATTCAACGACTCACTTGAAATGATTTGAGTTTTTGCGACCACTCACTAGATTTTTTCTTCGTTGCATGAAGATAATTTGACAAAAGATCAAAGATTATTTACTTATATAGACGAATTGAAATTGTTTCTAAGGTTTTAAGAATTTGCGTAGAGTTAGGTTTCAAATAATGACTGAAATTAAAAAAGAAACACTTGAAAGGTGGATGAAAGATTATTTTGTTGTTAATTGCCATGGAGATTTACATTCATAATCAATATTCCATCATAATGATACAACGATATATCATATACATTCCGTATGTAACTCTTCAGTGCATTGTGTTCCTCTCGTGTAAACTAGTCACCGTGGCTTTTGACAAATCAACATCATCCGTTTATTTAAACAAAAAATGTTAACATCGTTAAAATTAAAAATTCTTATTATATCTGTAACATACTCTGTATTGTTGTTGTGTGATTAAATCATTATGCTTACAAACGTATAATTTTCGTATTTATTTCTATAATAGAAACAACAATACGTTTTTAATAACTTCTTGATTAAGAATATTTGAAGCAGCGTATTGATATTTCGTTCAAGACAATTGCTTCCAAAGTTTCCGAAATATATTTGGTAGAACTAAACAAAGTGACGTCATAAAAATTGAGACTTTGTTTATTTAAAAATTAACCGATTTTGCTATTGTTGCAAAATTTGTCGAATATTAATGTTATATTATTCAAGGCTCACTCAATTCGGCGGTCCATCGTTGGAGATCGGCGTTCATTACCTTGTACGATCCCCCGTTGCGATCTCATTGTCCAACGATGTCACCTTGAATTGGCCGCCCGGGTCATCCTCTGGTATTGTTGTCGAGGTTATGTCCTGTAACTGCCGCTGGAATAGTTTCTGATGCCGGAATCTGGGGTGTTATCACTTTGCCACTGGTGTTTCACTTTGTTTCATTGTCATAACTTCACAATTCACAATTCAAAGAAACACAAAATAACATAAGAAAAATACAATTTAATACGCAATTTAAAAAAAAAATTACAATGCACGAAAACAACAACGATCACCACTATTTACTTTTCTCACTTTAATAGTATTTTTTGCGAATGAGACCGGTATTGTCCGTTTCGTAGACGTTCGCGCGAAAGTATTACTGGCAAGTGACGCCATCTTGGTTCTGAACGTCCGGCGCGAGACACTTTGGCGCGAGACACTTCGAGACACGTCGTTTGGTATACCGCCGGCGGTCGCTGCTCTTCGGTGCGCATCGTTCGTATGCTCGGCGCGCTGCCGAAGCTCGACCTGCTCGACAAAGACAGTCGTTGATGTCGTTCGGTGCCGAAATTCGTAACGATTTTTTCCTTTTTTATACAAATAAAAATCTTCAAATTATAAATAAAACAATATATCCTTAATTTGCCCTTGATATTCATAATAACAATTCATGGTGAAAAATGTTAAAGTTAATTATTGCATTAACTTTTAGACGGTTTCTTCTCGCTTGGCAGTCGTCGTCACTTTTCGGTGCGTGTCGATCGTCTTCGTGTGCTCGGCAGCCCGGTGCGCAGACCGGCGCAGACGTTGAGCGGAGCTCCGCAGAGGCGGTCGTTGTCGCACGGTACCGGCACTCGTAACAGTTTTTAAAATTTTTTTACAGCTGTATTCACTTCGAATCGAATTAAAAAAAACATTATGTCCTTGATTGTCCTTCTTATACAGTATAAACAAACGTTACAACCTATTCAACATTTTTCGATACTTGTCGATTATCTTCGTGTTCTCGGCTTGCTGTACGCCAACGGCAATTTGCAAAACTGTTAATGAATCGTATTCGAAAACCAGCATCATATTAATTACACAGTATCTTATATTATGGTGTAATAGAATTCATATTCCCGAATGCTATTCATGAATAATTTTTGCGAATTTTTTTCCGGTTGCGAACATTTTGAAATGACGAAGGGCCGTTGGCGCACACCACGCCGAGCATACAAAGAAGATCGAGGCACACCAAAGAGTGGCGACCGTGGCGGTGGTATCTGAAGTTGGCGTCACTTGCCAGAGCCGTTTCTCGTCAATTCGCGACGACGATTGCTAGCGAGAGGTAAAAGTTTATTATTGCATCATCTAAATGATTATGCATAAATAACTTTGACATTTGTTTATGTTGGATATCAAGGACAATTAAGGACATTGTATTGTTTTGTTTGTAATTTTAAGTTGTTTTATTTCTAAAAAATGGAAAAATTGTTGCGAATACCGGCATCGTGCGACATCAACGACTGTCTTTGTCGAACAGGTCGAGTTTCGGCAGCAACCGCAACGCGCCGAGCACACGAAGACGATTGACGCGCGCCGAATAGTAGCGACCGCCTGCGGTATACCAAACGTTGTGTCTCGACGTGTCTCGCGCCGGACGTTCAGAACCAAGATGGCGTCACTTGCCAGTAATACTTTTCGCGCGAACGTCTACGAAACGGGCGATATCGGGCGAATATTCGCAAAAAAATATTGTTAAAGTGAGAAAAGTAAAGTGGTGATTGTTTTGTTTTTTTTTTTTCGTGCTTTAAATAGTATATTTTTATGTTTTCTTGTGTATCTTTAAATTGTGAAGTGATAGTGAGATAAAGAGCAACATCATTGGCTGAGTGATCATCCCAGTTTTTGGTATTAGAAACCAATTCAGCGGCAGTTCCAGTACATCTCGCTGTACAAGTAATGAACGCCAGTTTCCGACGATGGACCGCTGAATTGAGTGAGTTTTTTACAATAATAACAATAATATTCAAATTTAATAGACAAATTTCAAAGTAAAAGCAAAATTGTTTAATTTTACTATAATTAAAAGCAATGAATTCATGAAATATATTATCAAACAAAACAGTCATTATTTAAACAAATTGAAAAACTTTGACAATGAAAATTTGAGTGAAAAAGTGTAAAAAATAAATAAATATTGTATGTTTAATAAGTTATAACGCAAAGGTCATGTCAAGGGTAAGTACGTTGTTTCAAATATTCCTAGTTAAGCGCATGGTCTTTTGCAGTTTCATGAATAATGGAACAAAAACAGGAAAAATAAAATGATAATAATTTTATTGTTTGCATTTTTTTATTTTTATTTTTTTACAAAGTTGTACACAAAGTTTTTCTGTAAACCTCTAGCCTAAAATGCTTTAATTGCCATGATCCATTTAGAAAATATACACATTTCTAAATCGTGATTCACAAAACATATTGAGTTATCTAATTATGTTTTTACAAAATAATTACAAATTGTACATCGTTATTTATTAAATATAATCAGAGGACATTGATACCATCACCATAAACCAAAAATAAAATACAAAAATAATAGAATTTCCTCATTCGGTAATACGTTTCTTGTCATCACAAAATATACAAATTATAATTGTATTTTTTAATGAATAGCACATTTTGTAAATTAAATTAAAAGGATCAGGACACGGTAGAAGCAATGAAAACAGTCAACTTGAACAATTAAATTTCCGAAAAACTATATAAATAATATAAACACGAGTTTCTTTTCCCTCATTTTACATCTATTTTATATAAATAACTGAGTTTATTTCATAAAATAAATAAGCAGCTTGGTTGATAAACAAAATAAACCCAATGCTAAACTAAATAAACTAAAAAAAATTCAGCTAATTCCACAGTGTGCTGACCCTTAATTTAAATTAAATCTTTTTTGAAGATTAATTCTTAGAGGTCGATTTTCGTGCAAAGTTGATAAATAGCGTGAGCTTTATTGTTTGCTGAACCACTGATGTTATAAAATATTTGTTGCTGTGCTTGAAAATAAACTTTAATTCAGATTAGAAACTTAGTTACTAGAACTGGCGTTGGTAGATTTTTTACCACGCCTACTCGGCTTTGATAAAAATTTGGTTCGCTCGTTGGCTATATAAACTGTCCACACTAGGTCGATGAAATTCACAACGAATATGCGCAGCTGAAAAATAGAAATGATTCATAAAATATCATGATATTTTTTGTTGCTATTACTTAATTATTTTGAATCAACAACCAAATACTTATTTACCATTGGGGGGACAAATCTATAATTGATGTATTGCAAAAGTGATATGTATTTCAAATTTGCGATCACCATGGCAGGATACATTTTTTGCATCTGTTCAGTTGATTCTTCGTGGGTTTTCCCCTGAAATTAACAAATAACATACATAGTACACATATATGAAATTGTTTTTATCTTTTAAATGAACATAATATTGAAATTTAGCTTACCTCGAAAAGGGGTAACATGTACAAATAAAATGCCTGAAAAACTGGCATAAATATCAGTCTTTCCGTTAACAAAAAGGCTAAAGGATGCTTTATCAAACGATAAATATTTTTGTTGAAATAATGTGGTATCGGACCTCCAAATATGAGCCTGTAATAACACATCCAATTACTTAATTTATCATGAACTAATTTAATTCAAACTGATCATGCTCGAGTTTCAAATAAACTTTTCAGATCTGAGCAAATTTGAACCGATCTGATTAAATGGTTCTACTTAACCATTTAAAATCAGTCTAATTATGTCCAAGTATGGAACTTTTTTCCCCAGGCTATGAAATTTAACTAAATTTGATACTCACCCAAATAATGCAAATGCTAGTAAACTATCCGTGTTCATAAATTTCATCCCACTCATTTTTTGCGAAATCGTGTTTCCCAAAGCCGCAACAGCACAACTAAAACATATTTCAAATAACGTCAGCATTAGAAAATCTCAAGGAAAATCTATGATTTATAATCTATCCATTATCAATGTTAAATTTAATGAGAATCATTGAAATTACCTTGTAAAAGCCTTAGTTCTAACAGGATTGATATAAAGCCTACTAAAATACGCCTGGAGCAGCTCAAATATAAAGTCCTTAGGTTTGGAAAGAGCCATTTTTGCAAAAGCCGACACTAAGCGTTTGTCCTGGATGACACTTGTGAATATAAATCGGACAAAAACAAACGCAAGGAATATCAATTTAAGATAGTCATCTAACGGCCAAAGTACATGCAGTACATTTGCAAATAATTCTTATCTTGTTTTGGTTTTCCTTTTTTATCCTGAATTGTTTTTTTTTTTTTTTTTTTGAAAAAGATGGTCACGCGCTTATCCGGCTCCAACGTGTAACTAAATATGAAAATACAATTCTTATTTTCCTCTTCCTTTCAGGCCTGTTTGAAAGTAATCAAACGACACTGTTTTTTGTTCCACATTTGAACTTTGAGATTGTCGATTGCAAGTTCTAGCGCACTTAATAATAACAGGTATAGAATGTTGTTGCTTTTTGCTTCAACCTGAAAACTGACGTTTCACTCGGTCGGAAACGTCGGCATCTACCTTACCGACTCTCGCTGTCAAACATAAAATAAGTTCTTGTGCGACTTTGTTGTTTCCCATATTTGGATCTGTTTTTTTGGGCGTACATTTTTGACAGTAACAAAGGCCAAGATGGGTCTGTTGACTGTTTTAAAAAAATTAAAACAAAAGGAGAAGGAAGTGCGAATACTGATGCTGTAAGTAAATAAACGAATTTCTTGTACTGTTATAGGTTAAGGTAAATAGGTTTGTTTATGAAAGTGAATATACTTTAATATTTTTAACAATTGCATTCAGTAATGATAAATCTCATTTGTTAATTAACATAAATTAATCCAATTTATTTCTGTAGACCAGAAAAACGTATTTTGAGGTTAATAAATATTGAATAATTATACAAAATTATATTTTTACACAGGAAGATTTATACTATTTGCAAGATGAAAAAACTGGGGCAATAATTTATTACATGATAAAAATTAAAATTTGTTTCTGACAAAAGTTACGTTTACTTGACATTTTTTCTTTTTTTTCTAATTTTCATTTGTCATTTCAGAGGACTTGACAATGCAGGCAAAACGACAGTTCTGAAAAGAATCAACGGTGAACCGATTGATACAATCTCTCCGACCTTGGGCTTCAACATCAAAACATTAGAACACCAGGGATACAAACTGAACATCTGGGACGTTGGCGGACAGAAATCGTTACGTTCCTACTGGCGAAATTATTTTGAGTGCACCGATGGTCTGATCTGGGTGGTCGACAGTGCGGACAGGAGGCGACTTGATGACTGCAAGGCAGAGCTGCACAAACTCTTGGAGGAAGAGAGGCTTGAGGGAGCGAGTCTATTGGTATTCGCAAACAAGCAGGATCTGCCCGGTTCGCTGTCCGCTGCTGATATTGCGGAAGTTCTGGCCCTTCCGGAGATCAAAACTCATCACTGGAAAATTTATAACTGTTCCGCTGTCACTGCTGAAAACCTCGTGGAAGGAATCAACTGGATTGTTAGTGATATTGCTGCAAGGATTTTCTATTTAGATTAATTTAAGAACCTTTTGTAAGGACATGTTACCAAGCTTCTATTTATTATAATTTTTTTGATATAGCGTGCAAAATTACATGATGTTTGTAAATACAGATGCGTCGTCATTTACACGCCTGTTACTTTTAACGTTTCGTTTTTTTTGTTTTGGGCTTCTTTATTTCATTGTCTTTCTTCGGTACAGTGTCCACTTTTTTGGCGTTCAATTTTTTCACATCTTCTGTTACTTGATTTTCATCTCTTGGAACTGTTTTGAGAATTTCAAGTTTTAGCAACGCGGTTGAGAAGTGTTGCTGCGAATGACTTATCACGTCCTGAAAATCAGCTGCAAGTTGACAATCGGGATGAATTTTTTTTGTTCGGTTTCGACGTTTTTATTTCAGCTTCAAAGTCACCTCTCATTATTATGTTATTTTCAATATCGATGGACGATGGTTTGCATTTGTTTATCCAGACTTGAGAGAATTCCAGCATCTCTATTCCGCTCACACTCGTCGGAGTGTTTTCGATCATTTGTATCAATTTCAGTGCTCCATTTCGTGTGATTGGATTTCCACTCAGGAACAATTTTTTTAGGTTCGAATTCGTCATCAGGGCTTGTCCTATTTTTTCTGCATCTAATTCTGTGAAGCCATTGTCTAAAAGAAATTAAACATGTCAATGAGTTGAACTTTTGTGTATTTATAAATTCCACTATGGCATTAATAATTAGAAAATTTATTGATTTTTTGAGATAAAATATTCAAAAAGTAAAATAATCTTAAATAAATTACATTTTAATTTCAGAGTTTCTATTCGAGGATTGGAACTAAGAAAATTATAAATTCGCAAAACTGCCTGGTCATTAAATCCTGAACCAATTCCGTTCCAGGACAAATCAAAGTCTTTGACAAATTGATTTTCAGTCAACCCTTTGAAAATCCACCCCAAAGTATTTTCGTTGGAAAGTTCGTTCCATGACAAGTCCAGGTTTTGAACTGAGTAATTGTAGGACAACATATTGTAAAGATCTTCCGCGCAAGAGTCGGTGAAACGATTGTTCTTAAGAATGAGAGTTTGCAAACTCCCATTATCTTGAACCGAGTTCGAAAGGTGGTACATCCCCTCGTCGCCAAGGTTGCAACCACTCAAGTCTAACTCTTGTAGTGCCGAACTTCTGATAAGACTGTTGTGAAGTAGTTGGATGCCCCTTGGACCAATCTTGCATCCTGATAAGTTCAGTGAACTTATCATTGAATTTTGACGCAGCATCTCGTTTAGATGGTAGCAGGCATCGAGGTCTAGTAAATTTCCCTGTGATGAATTAAAAATGTTAAATTGCGAAACGAAATTAAAATTTGTTCCAAAAAAATTAGAATTAAAATTAGTCATCGATGCCGAGCAAAACCTACGATAAGTTTGAAATTTTAAATTGCGTAATGAAATTAAAATTCATTTAAAAAAAATTAAAATTAAAATTTTAAAATAAATTAAAAATTGAAGGATCTAAAAGAATTTCCTGAATGAAACTTATATTCAAATAAGAACCATAATTTTGAACCAAAAAATGTTAGCTAAATTTGATTTCAATTATCATATTTGCATATCAGTAGATAAATCTCTAAACTACCTCTAAATCCAGGCTCTTAACATAAGTATTCTGTTCAAGTGCTTCGCAAATAGCTTGAACAATTCTCGGATCGATGCCATAAAATTTTAGATTTATCTTGTCTGACCGCAGCATCTCTCTCATCTTCGCGATCGGCCTGAGCTTGAGAGCGCGTGCCAGATCGAAAAACTTGTCCACACCATCGGGGTCATAATCGATCACAGTCGGATGTAAATTCCAAAGAGCGTCTTGAATGTCATAGCATGATGTAACGGGACAGTACTCGAGAAAATCCGCCTCTTCACGTTCGTCGAGAAAAGTTTCCTCATCTTCCTCACCTGCGTTGAAATAAAAAAAAAAAAATTGTACAGATCAGTCGTCGGTTCAAGTTTGCTTATCTGATGAGAGCTGACGGTTCACCATGGCTGTTGAAATTCTCCACTGACATTGATTTAAACTACGAACCTAAAAATTGACAATAAATTTGTATTCAAATTCCGATTTAGACTGCTGATTGGTTTTTGTTTTTATTGTAATTTTTTTCATTATTTTGATTAACTTTAATAGGGCTTTTTTAAGAAGAAGAATAGTAATAGAAGTTTTTTCATAATGAAACTTCGTACTTAAAAGTGACTGTAAAATGCCAACAACGTCCTTGGCAATTTCAAAAGGATCGTCATCTGAGATAAGAGTGCGAATAAAATTAAATGATTATTGTCCATTAATGTGGCGCTGGCATCTTTGATGTGTAGATGGACGGGAGGTTCGCACGACTCTTTTCTAGTCAGCAGTGAGTCATTGGGACTAATCAAGCTGGACCATTGTGGGCACAAGTTTATTGATGCTCTTTTCTTCTTCTTCTTCATCTTTCGTTCTTTCTTTTTCTTACACTTCAAAATCAATTGACAAATAGAAGGAAATGGATAAGTAAACGATTACAAAACCTTCGCCTAAATTAATGATTGTACTTTTTATTGGAAATTGTTCATATCGTTTTATTTGGCGGGTTGAACAAGGCAGTAAGGACATAATATGTACATAAATCCATTCACACTTATACAATTGTACACACGCACGTCGGAATGTTATAAAACGCTGCTTTTGTAATTCATCAAGCTTGATTATAATTCGACGGATGTTGATGTATCGATTAATCAAATGAATTGTCAGAAATTGTAGCTTGAAATTAATGCGATTCGGTATGATTATTTATCGGCCTGGGGAATCAATGCGGATACTTTAGGACAGAGATTCATGTAACGAGTGCGTTAATTCGAATAGAGCTAGTCGCAACATCATATTCGCGATATATTTTTCAAATATACAATATGATCGATCGTGTCTTCCAGATGGCTTCCGTTACATGAACACGACAACGAAACAGGAACTATCATCCGTGAATTATCGTTTTTTTTTCTTTTTTCAATGAACAGTTGATTCTTACAGTCATCAAGTGCCACACATGCCAAATATATATAATCGTTTCTATATATTTCCATAATACAATAAAATAGAGAGATTTTTCTTGTCTCGTTTTATAATAAAATAAACAATCTATGATAGAAAGGAGGGAGAACAAAGTGAATGAACTCTCTCCCATGCGCTGGAGCCATAATGTTTTCGACGCCAAAATTCAGTAGGCTACAACACGCTACTTCTCATCCTCCGTTATTTATATATTTATATTAATTATTATTAATCCATTATATTAATCGATTATTTTTTTTTCTTTAAAATTAAATGGTCTCTCGTCAATCAAGAACACAGACGTCGTTGTCGGGATTGCACGTATCTAAGGTTACATCACGGACAGTAAGGGACAGCTTGTGATAAAACATTATTACCATTCATCACTATTTACATCGTAGGGCGAGATACGCTTTTTCATTCTTAAGTAACCTATCTGCATCTGTTTCTTTATATCCATGCTTCCATCGCTGTATGAACATACTTACATGCTTTTGACATCACAATTTTTTTTATAAATCATTTTTATATTCTTAAATTCTTATAAACAACTGTATATCTCAGGCACAATTTTCGTAAATTTGATTTCCATGGGGTGACAATATTTCAACGGCAACAAGTTTGGAGGAAAATTTGTTCCAAAAAATTATTTTTGTCAGGAAGAAAAGTATTGATGAGAGGAGAAGTGTATGATTCATCCACGTCTATGAGTATCACAATGTCTCGCTTGAAGGAACGTACGAAATGTGCTGCATATATAATGTAATATGAGGGCACAGACAAGTGTCTATAGTGTACCTACTTGAAAGAGAAAATTCTCGCGATCTTGCGCACTATTTGAATGATATAATTTGTTTACAAAAAAATAACTCTCGTCAGATGTCAATAAAAAAATTATATCCACATTGAAAAACAAAAATATACATGCCCCCTTTCGCGAGAATTTTCCCTTTTTACACAATTAATATTATTATATTTATTTATGAGTTAATTGTCTCGCGTTATCACATTCTAGGTTTGCTATGTTTTTCCGTTCTTCTGCTTTTATATCGAAAATCGTATTGTCAACGGGCACACTCCACCAATACGAAATTGTTAAGAATAACAAATGATTGTTCTTATATCTTTTCAAAAACATTTAGTTTACTTTCGCTTCGAAAGTAACTCGTCAGACAAAACTTAAGATTAAATTATAATTTATATTACAAAACTGTGTACATCTACACGACGAAAATAATTTATTAGATTATTAATCTATACAAATATATTAGTCAATTTCTGTCTTACGAAAAAGATTTATTTCGAACAAAAAAAAAAGGTTTTTTTTTCAGCGATTTCAAAAGCGTATCACAAAATTTTGTGCCGGAAGACGGTAGATACGCAAACAAAAATTCACCGTTTAGCTGTCTCGAAAGAAGATTCGAAACGTTTTTTCGCGGGAAAGTCTCAGTTGGATTACAAAAAAAAAGGGGGGGGGGATGGAGACACGATAAAATGAAGTCCCATCGGAGTCAATGGATATTAATAAAGGTTGCTTATCGCAGTTAATAAGTACGGGCTATTTACATATTCACAGTTTATCACTTAAAACAATCGTTTCATTGTATTTGCGCGAGTGTAGCATCATCAAATGCTGATCATTTTCGCCTTCTACACTCCGACCGATCTCTCGGTTAATAAATTGTTCAAACGAGTTGTTCGCTGCAAAGTAATAATCTCTTGCTACACTATGATAAAAATGCACGTCGCATATTGTACAACAGGTCGCTGACCGAACCCCAGTCGCCCGGGAAAGACGGACAGGAAGATAACTGAGAAACAAATTCAATATCTAAGCATAATTTAATGAAAGGAAACTGGCGTTCGGGGACACTTTTCTCCTGCGTTCGTTGGTACAGTCTCGAACAAAAAAAGAGTTAAAAAACACGAAAATACAAAACACTCGTTCACACGTGAACCGTGAGCACCTGCTGGTTCGGCGTCCCGCTGGGGCTCTGACTGGGTCCGGGCTGATGGGTGTACGCAGGCGGGTCCTGCAGTCTCGGTTTACAGTACGGCTTGTGGGGACCGTCGTCAAAGCTGAAGTTGCCGGAACTGTGGTCGGTGCAGGGCGGCTTGTAAAGAGGCGGCAGTCTATGGCGACCGTCGTCGGTGACCATCTCGAGGCTTTCTTCGGCCAGGCCCAGGGCGCCCAAGGTGCCCAGAGATCCGCTCGACAGAGGCCTCACGATGGACACTCTAGGCTCCCCGCTCTCAGCTTCTTTAAGAGGATTCGTGTACCTTCGCAAGTTCTCCTCGTTCTGGAGGTTGTTGGACTTTTCGTCCATGTCGCTGCGATGCCTGTGCAGGCTGGTCTCGCTGCTCGTCGTGGCAGTCAGACCGGACCGTCTCCTTGCCTGGTACTTGAGGTACCAGATCCCGAAGAGGACCACTATTAGTAGGATCACCGCGAGTGTGCAACCGAGCACGGCCAGGTAGCCGGTGCCGGTGACGCCGGCCGGGTCCGGGTCGGTCAGGAGGGCCGTTTCTACTTTGACCTCCAGGACCGAGGCTAAGGCCAGAGGCCTGCCCAGAGGCCTACTAAGAGCCTCGCCAAGTTCACGAGCTGCTTCGACAGCGGCTTCTGAAAAAATTGTCACCTCTATGGTGTCGTTGTCTCCTGGCTTCAAGTCGCATAATAGAACTACAGACTGTGGTCTTCGGGGATCTGCTAGGAGGCGTCGAAGTCTCCGACACAGTAGTTCAACCTGCAACAGTCAATGATAAATGAAACATGATCCAAAATTTTGATCCATTTTCGTTGTACTTCACGGGGAAAATAGTATTTACTTAGAACAGACCATGTAAACTTTAATTCAGTCATACATGCTCAAACTTAAAATTTGTTTCCCCGAGATGAAATTGAATAGATGTTTATTGATATGTGTCTTTATTGATCATCTTACCGAAGTTCCCTGTAGCAGAGTATCCCTTCTCAAAAGAATACTCAGTCTTGAACAAGTAGGACCAGGAGTGGCCTGTCCAGGCCAACAGGAAGGAGGCGCCGGCAAGGCTGGCGGACCAACTCTCCTGCCTATCTCAATAGGTCTGCACTCGCCCCAAGAGGGACACGGAGGGGACAAGCAGCTCTCCCCCGGGGAGGGTACGCAGACCTCATGGGCCAAGCAGGAGCTTCCATTGAGACAGTTTCCTGGTCCGCACCAGACGTTGCTGCACTGGTTCTTGCTGTTCCTGCACTCGCAGAGGTTGCAGTCGTTGTCCCAAGTGGTCGCAATACAACCGGGGCCCCCAGTGGTCCTGAGCTCACAGTGCGTTCCTGATCGTTCTGGGGGACAGACGCAGGAATAGCTAGCAATGCCGTCGATGCAGGTGGCGCCGTTGGTGCAGGGGTCGCTCGCACACTCGTTCACGTTTATCCTGCAGTCAGGACCGGTGAAGCCTGGCGCGCACTCGCACCGAAACCAGTTGACCCCGTCGACACACCGTCCTCCATTCAGACAGGGGAGGGGTTGACAGTCGTCCACGTCTCGCATACAGTTGGGTCCCTCGAAGCCTTCCCTGCAGACACACCTGTAACCGCCATCCGGACTGTTGACGCAGGTGGCGCCGTTGGAGCACGGATTGCTGGCACAAGCTGTGGACGCGATGTGGCATGCCGAGCCGCTCCAACCTGGCCGACAGTGGCAGGTGAAGCCGTCGCCGTGGTCCTCACAAGTGCCACCGTGGCGACAAGTGTTTGGCTCGCAGTGGCTCCCGCGGAGCGCGCAGGTCTTGCCCTTCCAGCCGTTCCTGCAGATGCAGGTGAAGTCTGCGATCTCGTCCACGCAGGTCCCGTTGTTGCGGCAGGGATTGGTCAGACACTCGTTGACATCTGAAACGAATAATGCAAATGATTATTGAATTAGGAGTTGGAGAAAATTGAGATGTCAAAAGCGGTTGAGGTCGTAGAGTATCAATCAAGTTGGAAACCGATTTTCGTGCATCGTCATTATTGTAATTTGATTTGATACAATCATCATCTCTTTGGAAGGTGAAACGCGAGCTCTCATTCAGTTTTGCGCTGCACTTATAACGAGTTACCCGACACTCTGTGCCCGCAGGTCATCTCGTTCCTATGAACGAGTTGGTACTTTGGATGCAAATACGGCAAATTACATTTAATTTCGCAAAATTAAGATACAATTTGTACTAATGTGCACACCGGTTACTTGTTTGAGCGATGAATATACGTTGATCGTAAAGTGTCTCGTGAGTTCACAATTACCATCATCATTTAGTTACTTTCTATTACCGCTTGTTTCTCTTTTTTGCTCCTTTACACAACCTGGGAAAAAAGTTCCACGTCTGAATATGTATGATTGAATAAAAAACTTTGAAAATTCATGGCTAGAAACGATCATACATGATTTTATAAGAAAAACTATTATTAACATAGAACTTCTAGGCATAGTTTGGCATAGGGTCTGAGAAAATGTGTACAGATCTGATTAGTTTTATTCAGTCTAATCTGACCTACCCATTTTCCAGACCTGATGAAACTGAACCTGTTCATGCCTGATCAATCATGGTCAGACACAGAACTTCTTTTTGTTCCCACGAACTTGATCATTGTTGTTTTCAATCATTTCATTTTTCTTACGTTTATTTTTACCTTGGTCGCAAAGTTCGCCATTCCATCCCTCGCGACAAATGCACTGAAACGAGTTGACGAGATCGACACAAGTGCCACCGTTGAGACAAGGATCGCCGCGGCAATCGTTGATGTTCTCGTGACAGTGGTCGCCAGTGTAGCCTGCGTCGCAGATACACTTGCCGGCGTTGCACTTGCCTCTGCCGCCGCAGGGCATGCCTTCGCTGCCGCAGCCAAGATTATCATTGCCCAGAGCGAGCTTCGGATTATGAATGACCGGTTCGGAGCAGTTCCTGCCCTGCCACTGAGTAGGACAGTGACAGTAGTAGTCGGTCTGCGTGTTGAAGCAAGGCGCCGAGTTTTTGCAGGGGTTCGGGTTGCAGTGATCCCTATCGATCTCGCAGTTGTAGCCGGTGTAACCCACCGGACAAACGCACTCGTACAAATTCTCAAGGTCGCGGCATTCGCCTCCGTTTTGGCAGGGGTTCGACGCGCACTCGTCGATGTCGATCTCGCAATTTTTGCCGGAATAACCGGGGGTGCAGGAACAGTGGTAGTCATCCACAAGGTCAATGCACAGGGCCCCGTGGAGGCACTGACCTACGCAGTCGTTGATGTTTTTTGTGCAGTTCTTGCCGGTGAATCCGCTTCGACATCGACATCTGGAAAATGGATGACAGAGATGGTTTATGTTACATTTATGCGACAAAAAAAAGCTCAAAGCAATCAGAGCTACTTCAAAACTTGATATCGATATAGTAACGTCAATCAAATTGTATTCAGCGGACAGCAGGTTTCAAACGTGCTGCTACTCTTTCGGAGCGCAGTCTTTTAATCCCACACATACATTTTGTGGTAGAAAACTACTGCCCCAACAATTAAAAAATTTATGTTAAATTAATTAAATTTAATACGATTAATTTAATTTAATTCAATTAATTGTTCTAGTAAATAAAAATGAAAACTCACTTGTAATCGCCAGCCAGATTGATGCAGGTGATGGAGTTCTTACAAGGCGGTTCGAGGAGGGCGCATTCGTCCATGTCAAACTGACAGAGGACACCCTGCCAAGAGGAGGGACAGTTGCAAACAAACCCATTGACCCCATCGACACAAGTGCCGTTATTCTGGCAGGGTTGAGAGGCGCACTCGTCGATGTCGGTGGCGCAAAACGGTCCGGTGAAGCCTAGGGCGCACTCGCATATCGCCTCTTCGCCGATCTCGCGACAGGTGGCACCGTTAAGGCACGGGTTGGAGGCGCACGGGTTGTCCACTTTTTCGCAGGTCGGGCCGGAAAAGCCCTCCGGGCAAGTGCACCTGTACTGATCAGGTGCCGTGTTCTCGCAGGTCCCGCCGTTCTCGCACGGCTCGTGAGTGCCGCAGTAATTGAGGTCCTGGTCACAAAGAATCCCGCCCCAATTAGTGTCGCAGATGCACTGCCAGCTCGAACCGTTGCAGTAGCCGTGCTTGCAACCCGGGTACGGCGTGCACTGGTCGCAGAGTTCACCGCGCCAGCCGTGACGGCATTTACATTCCCCGCTTACGTTGCAGTGGCCGTGCACTGGGTGACAACCTTCCTTACAAACCGCTGAAAAGAAAAATCATTTACATCGTACGGTCATTAATGCAATTCATCTTGTTTTAATCCTTTTTTTTTTATTTTTTTCTTCTAATTTAAACTTTAACCTGCTCACAGCTACAATGAACAACGAACATTTCAAATTCCTCATTTAAAAATTCCTAGGAAAGAGTATAAAAGATGCAATCGAAATTGTATAAAAATTTAAATGAAAAAACTTATCTAATTTAAAATTTGATCTGAACATTTTCTCTCATGTAGAAATATAATTCAAAACTGCAGTTGAGTAGGGGGATTTACTGTATTATCCAGGAGTCTAAGGTGACGTTTAGATTGGATATAAAAAATGTGAAAAGTGTTTCCCGATAGTCTGCATTTTGTTTGCACAGAACGGTACTTGTGAGGGCAAGATAATGGCCTGTTGGTTTTTTTTTCTTGATTCATCAATTAAGAGCAAACAATTAAACTCATGGCAAACTTATGTATCCCGGATTTCCGTAATTTGCTCGACAAAAAGTTGCGTGTTCCAATTAACTTAATTTCCTGTCAGCGTCGTAAACAAGTCGCGCGGCCCTTCGCGTAAATAATACCATTTATAATGTTTGTGTGTACTTTAAGATCTCGCAGTCATTTGCATGGTAATGTTTGGTGCAGCATACACGACGCAAAAAGAAAGAAGAAAAAGAAAAAAAAGTGGCTCGAAAAATTTCGTTCGTAAATAACGCAAGCTCGCATGTTTCATCGTAAGGTGCGTCTTAATTAAAACTATAAGGCGATGGCGCAGCGAGAGAGTATACGCGAAGCAAATTATCTGCCTTTGGCCGCAAAACGAAATCTCGACGGAGAGATGTGTCTTTGCACTCTTTACCGTTAGTGCGCCAGCGCAGCATCTTTTGATTAATAATCCTGGCTCCGCTCGTCCTGGCGTACATTACGACGGTATTTATGCGACTGCACACTCGCCGGCCAAATGACAACGAAGATTTCAGTTTAATGAATTTTATTTCCAAGATTAAAACAGTTCTGGAAAACATCCGCGTTTTTTTCCTCTTCAACTTTTTTTTGTCCATCTGGCGATATGACAATTAAGATTTTATTATTTTATTTATTAAGCGATATTTTATATTTAAAAAACTTTTCATAACAGACCCAAATATTTATTTATATTGTCCAAATATATTTGAATTATTTTAATTTTTTAAATCTTAAGTTTAGCCACTTCACTTGAAAGTACTCTAAAAGCAATAAATTTATAAAATTAAAAAAAAATAGAGAAAACAAAGAGGAAAAAAAAAAAGTCAAAGGAGGAAGCAGAAACAATTTCTGCTGCATCCATAGCGCACATTATTTATCCTGTTCTGGATTGTGTTCGGTTGCGAACACGAGTGAGATAATTTTTGAAATTTAATGCAATGATATGCTAATGAAATGCGCGAATTCGCGGAGCAACGCTCGCCGGCACGAAGGAAGCGCACAAGTGAAATCCACCGGGCTGACCTTTTGACGCTCAGCAGCGTTTTCCCGCGCGCGTTCTCTCTGCGCTCGATTTTTCCTCTATCGTTTGAAAAGCTGTTTTCAGTATCTGTATCACGTTCGGTTCATATTTTATTAGTCTTGGGAGAAACCACACTCGTTCCATCATATAATAAGTCACTGAAAACATTTATTTTGTTTTGCAGTTTTGCAAATTTTCATTTTATTGCACAAAGGAAAGTAAAATTGTTAATGGCCATTGAATTATCTAATTTTACAGTTTATAAAATTGATTGACACAAAAATCCGTCCTGGACGGGGAGCGCGTAATTTCACAGCGATTCTGGGAGCAATTTTATGTCACCGTTAAAACGTTTCCTTTTACTGTCGATTGTTGGGTTTTACGATTGTTTTATCAGAATAGTACATACTCAGGTACACCTTTAACGGTATCCTTTTAGTAGAGAAGAAAAAAGGAATACTATTTCCAGGCTGGACACAAAGTATGAAATCCCCTCCGGCAGATGGAATTCCGATCGTGGAAACGAGGTGTTAAAATCTTCTATTAAACAGCATCTCATCCGCCCAGTTTCATTACACCTCAAATGATAACGACCTCTCTCTTATCGATGGGACGCTTTTCGTTTTCACGGCTTTATTTATTGCTCGCGCGGATACATGATTGCGTGTGAACGCGATGGAGGCACGGATAAGGCGACTGTTGATTTTTTTCACCCGATTGGAGAGACGCGTTCGGCAATTACGTTTAGGCCGCTTTATCTACGAATGACGGACTTTCTTTTACGTCCACGATGGGACGTAAAAAATGTCGCCCGTCAAATTATCATATATTGTGGGAGAAATTTCTCTTGTACGCTTTTGTCATAAATTAATTAAACATGTTGGCGGATAAAAATTGTCATGATAATTACTGGAGTTGTGGAGTTTGTGTAACATAAATAAACGCTCGAAAGAGAGAGAGAGAGAGAGAGAGAGGTTGAAGAAATGCACGTGTGAGAAAAGGTTGCGGCGGGGACTTCTTTTTTAAATACAGATTTAAAAAAGAAAATTGATTTGATCTTGAGATTCAAGTGGGTCGACCCGGTTCACAGGACCAGTTAACATTGGCCCGAGCTGAATTGCAAATTAACCCCGGCGCTGAATGAGATGATCGCGTTGAAAGGGATCAATGATTTTTGTTTCTGTCGCTCTCCCCGGGAAGGCGGAAATAATGATTAGACCGGCCAAAGAAAGAGCTCCATTATGCCTCGCTGCTAGCGTGATCTGTCGCTACCTTTGTGCGAATGTGTCGTTTAACATGAGCCCATTACACGATAATTCTCACGTTTTACGATTTCAATACCTTTTCATTTTTTTTGTCATGCATTTTTTTGTCCATGCACTTTTTTGCGATGTAACAAAATTAAATGGTTTCTTATACTGCACAAAAAATTTATTTCAGTATTATATAACGTACAATTTAACTGTTATCATTTAAATAATAATATAACCATTATCTTTAGAGATAAGAATTTTTCCAAAATTTTTCAAATTTGTCATTTGATTTTTATTTTGATTTTTTCAGTGCCACTCTTAAAAGAAGAAGAAAATAAAGTGGGATGATCATAAGAGGTAATAACCATTGGTGAGTCAAAATGATTCTGATATGTTTCTAAATAATTTGTATAATTAGATTCTGAAAGTAAGTTTTTTTACGTGTGGTTAAGTTTTTGATTCTTATTTTCTTGTTTCTTTCTTTGAATTTTGAATGCAAATCTGTCGATTTCGAATCGCCATTATTATAACAGAACGGCAATTAAAAATAAAAAATTCCATTTCTGACGTTCATTTTGCAAATTTTTCACTAAGGTTTTCGAATCTAATGAAATTTCACCCTGGGAATGTATTTTTTGTTACCTCGCGAGATACGTCGAACGTATTAATCGTCCATCGGTTTATGTAATTGTGTTTGGCTCGGTTATTAATGATGTATTTACATTAAACGCGCTCACAGTTTCCGCGTGTTACGTAAACGTTCGTAGCCGTAAGTTGAAAGGTCACAGGTGTAAGCGTTGCAATTTGTTGCTCTGCACCAAGGGTACAACTTGAAGAAAGCCTTATACGATCAGCTCAGCATTACATTATTTATTTATTAATCCTCTTTTAATACTCTTTTTTTACTCTACACAAAATGAATTTAAAAAAAAGAACTGACAAAAAATGACTTTCTGTTATTGCAATTAAGAATAATGATGACTCGATAATTCATGGGAACCGATTTCGTATTTGATTTCGGACTTTTTTTTAATTTGTCATCGTGTAATTTTTCAAAACGCGATTAATACTTTCTGTTGGGAGTCACGCGGCGTAACTTATTATGGCCCAGAGTACCGCAAATAAATCATTAAACGCGATCATGCCAGTTTGGAAGTGAATTTCATTAGCATGCATTCCATTAATTGGTTCCTATCTTTTTGAGCCGGCCGATCATTTCGAAACAGGGCGCCGTCGTTACATTCTGGCATTTTTGAAACCATTTTTTGTCTGGTGCTTTGATTATTTATAATTTCATTCACAAACGAGGTGAGCCAAATTTCAACGAAAACCAGAGGCGACGACGTGGACGTTTTAATTTTTGGTTGATTTGTTTTTTTATCTCCTTCTCTCTCTCTCTCTCTTTCTCGCTCGTCTCAACTTTATAGATTGTTCTAGTTTTTTGCCACACAACAGGTTGTCGAGGAAGAATTTTAATTGCACGTCCGCGATGTCAAACAATATTCGCAGATTTATCTCGCGTCTAATCTTGCAAACTGACATTTACGTTGAACTTTCTCACACTTTTACTAAATGCTCATATTCTTTGTATCCACGCGCGCGTCGCTCACGGGTATATAAAATCGCCGTGACTTTTTTTTTATTTTTCGGTTTCCGTCGCGCAAAATTATTTATGGGTTTTGCGCCTGTTGGTTTAATGAGTTTCGCTATTGGCCGTCAGGAAATAAAAGTTTCACTTCACATTGATTGATTAAATTAATTTCAACCGCGGCAATTATGAAAACAAAAATGGTAATTAATTTCGTTCTGTTTTTTTTTAATGCGGCAATTTTTAAATAGGATCAACCACTGAAAAAAAAAAACTTTCTTGTTTCGAGTCTTCTTAATGATAATTGATAGTTACGAATTAAACGAGATTATTCCTCGCAAATTACTGCGACGTAATTGGGTTAATATGGACCCGTCGATTCAGATCTCAAAATAACTTCCCATGACAAAAAAATTGAAGTAGGGGAGGTTTCTGTGAATGCAATTAAAGTATGATTCATGCGTATTTAGCGTCTCAAAAATTTGCATCTTAACACGCCCGGCTAATTCAACTGTCGCTGAAAAACTATTTGTATAACTTTTCAAAATCAAACAAACAAATAAACAGAAAAAAAGGATTCTTACATAATATATAATTATTTGGATTGCAAAACGTATCTCATTTGAAAACGAAAACTGGTGAAAATGATATCGCATCAAGAACCCAAAAAATGAATGAAAGTTGATGGGTGTTTACCTGTCTCGCAGTCAACACCTTTCCATCCTTGGATGCAAACTTTATCGCCGTTCTCGTCGCAGGTGTAGTGGCCGAAAATGTCGTTCCGCGGCCGGCAGAATTTCGTGCAGGTGGCGTTGTAATAATGATCCGCACATTGTACGCGCACTCGGTATGCCAAATGCGCGTTCTTGCCTTGATGATCGAGCGTGTGCCAGACAGGACCAGGAAGCACGATTCCGCTGTAGCTCGCTTCCTCGATGACGCCTGCGCTCGCTTCGTCCCTCGCTTGGAGAATAAGCGTAAATTGTCTCTGCAATTTAAATTTATCTATTAATAACTTCAGCAATTAACTTGATCCGGTCTTAATGTCACAACTCCGTTCTTAGAACAGAACCGTCATGGTTTATATAACAATTTCCCTGATGGCATTTTTTAATTAACCTACTGGGACGGCTCTGTTTCTGTTTCTTTGTGTTTTGTTTTCTTAGAATTATAAATGATTTTGAAAAGCGGGGAGACCTTTTTTAAGGCTTCGGCTCGCTCGGTTATTTGAATTATTCACTGTCCCTCGCTTTTTGTTGAGTTAAGGCGATCTTTTAGAAGTCAACTCAACAACTAAAGTATGACAAGAGTTAACAAGTTTAAAGTTTTTTTAATAACGATGAAACATTGTTTCATTAATTTTACAATTGATGTGTTGACTTGAGAGGTTTGATTATAAAACTAAAATTCAGTTAATTTTAATGTTTAATGTTAATTTCAGAAGTCGTTTTGTTTAATAACAATTAACATTTCCACAAAATGTCCTTAAGTGATGAACGTTTTATTAAGAAATGAGATGTTGCTATTAGAGGGAAGATATATACACAATAGAAATTTGATATTACGAGTCGAATACCGCGACCCCTCGTTAAGTTTTATTGTTATTACCCAAAGAGTATCTGGAATCAGGAAGAGATAAAATTTTGTTTCGCCGGTGAGAGGGAGACAGAGAGACAGAGGATTTATTAACAAATTCAATGTTACGTTCGCCAACTGCTCCTTGAAAAGGCTCACAACTTTTCCTGGGACGTTGAAAATTTTAATAGGTAACAGATGAATTGGAAGTCTTAATTTATTATTTTTAACGAAGGGGAGGGGTATGAATAATTGTTTTTCAATTTTTCTTCAATTATGTGAACAATATTAAATCAATCATTTAACTTATCGTCCACCAGATCGGCATAAGTTTTGTTTTCTGACGTTTTAAAATTTGTATTCTAGATTTCTCGACAAGGACTCGCACCAAGAGTCAAAACGTTAAGTAACAACGTGAAACAAAATCTTTTTCTCTCTGTCAAATTGGGTCGTTAATTAAAAACGAAGAGCACAAAAAATTGGCCGAAAAATTTTTCGTTCATTTTTCGTCCTGGCACTTTGTCCAAATAAGGATTTGGAGGATTCGTTTTGTTTCGGTGCATCCGCGTTGTGGTATTCGAGGTATACAATCGGGCAAGTCATAAAGAGCGTTTTTTTACACCCGAAACAAACTGGGACAAATAATGTGGCATGTGCGAAAAAGGACGCGCGCGCAAGTGCGTGTCGTAACGGGACCCGAGCTAAACGAGAGGGAAAGGAAAGTCGAAACGGGAACTCGCTAACCTTTCGGATGAGAAATTTTGCCACTCGGTATATGCATGTAGTATTAGACGAGAGAGGCGAGAAAGAGAGAGAGAGAGGAGTGTCGCGAACGTTTATTAACATCGAGTCAGGCGTTCCGTCTTGTTCGACCAACAACGCATATTCCACCTAGAATAGATGAACGCTAATTGGTGCTAATTGGTCGACGAGCCTCGAGGGCCGACTTTCCCACGCCCGCGACTTTTGTGCCTCCGTTATCTGGTTTTTTCATCGATTCGATTTCGGACCGGGCCTGAAACCACTCATTAAAGTTGCAATCGCGTCCGCAGCCCGAAGGTCGACCGCCCTATACCCCGACCTGATTTCGTTAATTGTGAAACTTCTTTTTTATAGTCTCCCCTCCATCGCCTACTGTTTTGCGAAAAAAAATCTCTCCTGAGGACGAAGGAGAAAAAACATTGACTCTTCAGAGAACATCTGCCAAGTCGATGTTTAATCATAAAATAAATTGCACAAGTTAATGTCTGAGTCTAGAAAGTGCACACGAGGCGATCCGCAGCACCGGTGCATGCGCTGTGGATCGGTATAGAAAAAGCGATTGATGGTGAAATTAGTCAAAGTGGTCGTCGTCGCGACGTGAGAACGCGCGTTTACACTTGTTGCGATGCATGATGGCTTTCACCGAAAATTAACTCGGGGAATTTGAATGAGCCTTTTGGATGCATCAAAAAAGGGGGTATAAGTTCAATTTTCGCCCGCGTGTTGGCGGATTGAAAATATTGCACAATACATCATCTTCGAGTCAACTCAAATGTCAAACATTTCCCATATCCAGCACAATGGCGCACCTGCAAAAATGCGGCGAACATCGCGAATGCCATTGTTACAGATTTCGCTTCGAGTTTTCTGCAAATGTTATAAAATACTTATGAGTTCTGTTTATCCAGCGTGCGTTTGGTATTTTCGATGAGATACGCTGTCATTAAATGTGTCATACAATGGCTTTCTGTCGAGGGTCGTTTGTTCTCGGACCAACACGAGTGAAACAAGGTGCGGAAGTGCTCCCACAAAGGCGAATCGAGTGTGGACGGCTCTTCGAGAATCGTTGAGAAGGAAGAGTACACAAGATCCGACGCCAATCACGGGGGCCGTGGAATTCGCGTGGGCGCTCGTGACTCCGATGAAAATAGCGTTGCACACGCTCCCACTTTTATTGTTTATAAACAACACTGTTTCCTAGAGATGTCTTTAATGTCTCGGCGCAAATTATGACCAATTCGAGCCAATTTTTGTGAACATTCCATAGATTCATTGGAATTTCTTCATTTTTTATCCTTTTGGTTTTGTTTTCTTGTCAACTTGCAGTTTTATTGATCGGTTATTAATTTTTTTTTCGCTGTCCTTGTCGATTACCTCCGCCGTTGTTGAAACATTTTAACGCTAGAATTACCAAAGGGATACATTTTCTACCCTTTTTCAGAGTACAATTTTTCTAGATTTTTCATTTCAAAAGACATCGATTGCGTCTTTAATGCAATTGAATTTTTTGAATTGGTCAAAGTAAAAAGAAATAATGATTCTTATTATTTCATTTCCAATGTTGAACATTGGTTCTGCACAAATGACGCTTTTTTGTCCGACCTGGATATTTGTTGCAATCACCTTTTTTTCTTTTCACCAACGTCGACCATGTACTATTAGAGACGATTAAATTTGCACAGTGTCGTATTGTCAGTATCTTTTTTTTTTTTCAAGTCGAAGGTCATTCACTTGTTCGAGGAGGAAGGACGAGAATTTGCGGCCAAGCATCAAGAGAAGACCTGATATCATTTAATTTAAAGGACCGTTAAGGCAGCCGAGGCGCTTGTCATTTGAGAACCAGTGTGGGCCATAACGAAGCAAGAGTTAATTATGCAGTGGCTGCTTGTTCCGTGGACACTTTTTTGGCAACTGCCTCTCCACTTTGTCAAACGGCGTCTCAACTTTCGCGAGCAAAAAGTCTCCCTGACACTGTGATTGGAATTTAAGAAGCAATATCGAAAGTTTCCCCAAAAGAAAAAAAGTAATAATAAATAAAACGAAACAATAAAAAAAATAAATAAATAAATAAAAAAATATGATAGTAGAAAAAAAAGTTTGAAAAGTTAGTAGAGCGGACGAAAAAATTGAACAAGTTGGAAACAAAATCCTACTCTGAAACTGCAGTAAAGTTGCTCGATAAGGCATCTTTCTAGTCGATAGAACACACGCGTCCAAGCCTGTTCATGTACATCGCGCGACGCTCTTATTATTCAATTACCTGACTTACAAGTTGATTGGTCATACAAATGCTCGCATTATCAGCAGCGTATAATTGCTTCAGCGGCCGTTCGTCGGCTCAGTTAACAACATTTGGCCTCATCTCAATCGACGCGGCAGCAAATTGTTGGCACACAGAGGAGAAAGAGGAGGGGGGGGGGGATCCTTAAGAAAATAAAGTTCCGTCGGGGTCAATCTGTGAATGCCGCGCGGGGAATGCCAGAGCGATTGCAATAACTCAGACAAATAATACAATTTTTCAGCGTCGTTTTGGTCGTGCAAGCTTTAGCGCTCTCGGGGCCATTAGTTAGCGCGCCACAAAAGCCCGCAAAATTCGTCGTGATTTACATACAACGGCTAAGCCGGTCGGACGTTTTCATTAGAGATAGCATCTCTCGGGCTGCCAGAATTTATACCAATTTAACGAAAGGCCACGTATCCCCGAAATGAGTCATTAAGCCGAATAATTCGAGTGTACCCGAGGAATCCAAAAGGGATCCGGGGCCACAAGGCCAAACGTCGCTTCGACTCTAGCAACTGGAGAGAACGCGAGTCGCGCATCTGTATGTTTTGTTGTGTGTATTTTGTATGTGTGTGTGTACGTGAGCGGCGTCCTCTCCGCTCTGAGAAATGTATCTGGCGATGGTACCAGCTTACCTGCCCGGATAAAACGAGACACGGCATTCCAAGAGTATTAAACGCGACTGCAAATACGCGTGTTTTATACAAAACCGCGCGCAAATGCTTTTATAATAATCATCCGGTAGTGTTACATTTCGTACCTGTATACCGACCAACGTTATCTCGCGGATCGTAAATTCATTTTATAATTGCCCTGCGGAGTTTGTTAAAAAAAGGAAAAAGAAACGAAAAAAAACTTGCATCGATTCCTCGTTCAGTTTCCCATCATAATTTTCGGATCGCGAACGAGTTAATCACCCTCGAATGACAGTGTTCAACGCCGATAAAGTCTATCGGTTACCACAAGATTGCGTGTGATAAACTACGCGTCGGGTTCGCATCGAGGAAATATAACCCGGATAAAATTGCACTACGCTAAATAGATCGGTTATGGGGGATTTTCTTGTTTGATACACTTCACCAACTAGGCGATATGGAGGGGTAGAGTTTCGCAGAAACGTCGCGTGTATATTTTTGCGCTGCAAGATTGAGGGAAAACGCTAAGATGCAGTGATCTTCTTTTTTTGTTCTTATACTACTCTCGAAGACACTTATTGCTTGCACGAGCGGCTTACAAAGTATACAAAAACAAAAACGGACTCTTCAAACAGGAATCCAGTATGTGCTTTAGTATTTAATATGCGCGTTTACGTTCGGAGAGATGACGAATCCCTTGGCTTCTTTTGTGCCAGAGTTTGGGCGAAAAAAATCCCAGGTTGAAGTATATAGTAAAAAAAAAAAAAAAAAAAAAAATGAAGAAAAAGAAAAGTTGTGCGACCTGAGATGAAGAGGATCTGAAAAACGTTTCAACAGGTTTCTCGTTTGCGCCCTGGTGTCGGGCGGTTACGAAATCGTGGGGCACGTCACGAGCAGTGTTTGCTCGGCGCAACGTTCGAGTACTTATTTTTTCAAAACTCGAACTCAGAAGCATTTGTTTTATAATCAGAATGCAAACCCCTTTTCATTTCCAGCCAATATTTGCTCGGGACAAATGTTTCCTCACACTTTTGTTGTAGAGACAATCACTTTGAGACTCGCTCGGCTCGTCTTTGACGTCTTTTTTACAAAAGAACCAAAAATATTGTCGATGACAATCCAAAGGAAAAAACATGGCGAATATATGATGCATATATATTCCATATATGGCTCATATATATGTTTGGATGAACATATGAATGAACACATATGACATTCAGATATAAATGTTACCATATATGCAGCTATATATAATGTATGTGCAGGCATATATGAAAGCATATATAAATGGCTTTATATATGCGCCATAAATGTTTCTTATTGCCTGGGAACTTGAAACGACAAGCGCGCAATTACAAAACGCGGAAATCAACCGCCTGTCGGACAAAAATGGCCGGCACGATTTTTGTCGCCGGCTGTTTTGTATCTGAAGGATTATATTCTCAAGCGAAAAGTGCGCTCCTGCATGTTGATGCTATGCTAATGCAAGTGGTCGCATTTTTGCTGCTCGCTGTTATTAAAATAGAAGTTTGACGTACCGTCCATCTGAAGGTGAAGTGCAGTTGTATGGTAACCGGTTCGTTGAGGGTGAATGTGTTTTGGCCCAAGGCATGACTAGATATGTTGCCGAAGCTGCAGGAGCCAATTGCAGTGACGTTCGATTGATATTCCTTGAGGCACAACCAAAAGGCTGTCGAGCACGGCTTCGTGCAGGGCGGCTGATTTCCGCCTCCGCCATTTCCTCCACCGCAACATCGACCGTCCACCAGAGTGCCTCTGTTATTCGTCAACGATAGAATCTGCACTTCAAAATATCCACTACCGCTTGTCGCCTGAAAAGAAAACAACACATTTTTTTTATCTTTTCTTAAGCTCATTCTTTTTTTTTTTAATTGCAATGTGCAAAAAGATTGAAAAATTTCTTTCGTCAGCATTATCTGCATTTTCTTTTTGCAAAATTTTGCGCGATTTGAAATTTGAAGGTGAAACTTGACTTTGAATGTTTAAAATAAAACGATATCGTGATGTATCATGCTAAAAGGTCAGGATAGGTTTGGCGGTCGCCTAAAATCAGAGCTAATCGAAGTAGGTTAATAAAAAGAAAGTTAATAACGAATCTGCACGTTGCTAGATGAAATGTCAGACGTACGATATCTCAGCGTTGTCGATGAAAATTTGTTTAGCATGAATGCATAATCAGTTTGACACTAGTGACATTTATAGAAAATGGTATTTCATCGAACGTTGCAATGTTTATGGTAAGATTAATTTCATTGATATTGACAACTTCTTGGTAATAATGGAAGCAGTTTTTTTCTTTTAAACACAATAATTATATGATTAACGCCTTTTAGAAAAATTTAATCGTCAAGATTACAAATTATCCAGAATTATGAAATTCCTGGTAAATTATCTAAAATAGAAAAAAAAAGAATTTGATAATTGTTAAATTATAAAGTTGGCAAATAATATTTCATAAATTCAACTAAATGTACAATTTAATGATGATAAAAACTAAAAAAAAATCATAATTGCGTATCAAAATAATGAAAAAAAAATAAATAAAAGATAAAAAACAAGGGTTTGAAACCTAAAACGAGCTACTTTTTTTAACGCTATTATGAAAGAAACTCGATCCGCTCGATCGACGATCCAAAAGTCATCTCACTGTCATCGTTAAAACAGCCTAAACCCAAGCACCGAGCCGTAAATGATTTCTCACGCGGTAGCTTTCCTCCGGAGCTATTATACACGGCTATATTCTCCGTGCGATCACTTGACACCGCATTTTACACCCGATCGATTAATTCGACGGAAACCGATGATCAAGAGCACATTAAGTCACGGACGGAATTAAATCGTAACCAATCTGGGCGGCTCCCCAGTTTAATCAATTTTACTTGAAGCCAGCAATTATTTCCCAGACACCCATCTCTCGGTCGAGGAAAAAAAAACATTTTTAACTTGTGTAAATCAAAATTATTGGTGGCAATCCTGTGTAAAATCACCGGTTGCAGTAAAACAATGACTGTAAAAAAACAGTTTTTTGTTAATAAATAAAAGGATATCTTATTAAAATGAATAAAAATTGAAATGAAATATCAAACAAATGTTATTAAAGTCTAGTTATTTTTGTATAGTTTTTTTTAATGTGCCGTGCTTCTTGGCTAGAGGAAGAAAAAAAAAGATTAAATTTTCTTTAAAGCGTTTGATGAGTTTGCCGGAGAGCGTGATTTTGGAACACAATATATTCGCTGCTTTTTCCCTCCGCTGTTGAGAAAGAGTGGCACAATCTATCAGCAAACGGGAGTCTCTGGTTAGGTCTCGGGGCGAAAGGCCTCGGAGGCTTATTATGTTTCTGATCCGCTCGTTTTGCCTCGAGTAAATCGCTTTCGATATCTTGCCGAGAGGATCGATCAATTTTCGATGCTACGTATCAATTTATGAAACCACAAATGCAACTTCTAATCGTGATACCGAAGAAGAAACGATCGTTCCCGAGCAGGGAAAAACGGGGCCGTGTAAAAATAGTTTATAAAAATCGATTAAACGAGGAGAGAGAGAGAGAGAGGGAGAAAGAAAGATCGTTTTTTATGTTTTCAACCATCGTCCAATAACGTAACTCAAAGTTTGAAATTACGCAGGAACACAATCCTGCCATCAATCCTCAACGTAATCTGAAATGATATCGTCGAGGCAGTCGAGCGCGAAGCCGAGATTCGAAGCTCCGAAATGCGAAGGTTGCAATTTGCAAAGCTACAAAAGAGCCAATGTGGATTTGAGAAACGTGTCAATAAAACGTCGATAAAAACGTTGGATCAACTGCGTTGAGTCAAAAGGACTAGGGTTTAATTGGTTGAGAAAACAATGCGGATTCTTGGCGAGCGGATTTGAATGTGAGAGAGCGCTTCTTCTTTTTGTTTCGCGAAAATACCAGACTGAATTGTCCGGCGGAGGATCACGCGGTTGTTGCACACGAGGAACGCGCGTCGGCAAGCGAGACGCGCGGACTGCATAATCGGCCGAATCGAACGTATAGAAAGCGCGCAGTATCGTTTGCTGGCCTTTGCTTTCCAATTTCCATGCTGCTCTTCCTTCGCGTTATATAAGGTGTCTCGGAGCGGCACACTTGAGTGACATTTTTGTGTTTCGTACCTAACGAGCATGCTATAATTGACGAACAAGAAACAACCTTTGAAGAACTCTCGGTGTGATATTACCCTCGAGTCTATATAAATTCACCTTCTTCTCTTTTTCCACGTAACTTTTTTTTCTCCCCTCTCCACACATAACTTAAATGTTTTAACATTGATCTAATAGTGCACAATAAAAATTATCTCAATTCCATTCTTTCTGTTTTCTTTTAACATATTTTTAAAACTTTTGTTCTTTTTCATTTTTCTTTCCTTTGTGAAAGTCAAATTGAGATTCCTTGCTCTTTTCGAGAGCCATGTTCAACCTTTTTTTGTCACTTTTTATTCTTTTTTCCTCGGGTCTCAGTCCCTTGTAGCGGTAAAAATTCTCGACGAGTTTTAATAGCGACTCCGTTCCAAGTGCAAATTGAATGACAAGTACCCGAAAATAGGGAAACGCTTGTGCAGAGGGAGACGTACCGCGCCGTATAGGTCATTGTTTGTTCAGTCCAGGCGGTTTGTTCAGTCGCGTCACGTGCCGTCGTGAGATTGCCAAGACGCAGAGCTTTGGACGGGCCGATGCGACGCGGAAGATGAATCTACAATTTGCACAGATTGAAATAACAGTATTTTCCCCGTAATAACCAACTTTTTCTTTTCGAAGCAATTAAATTGTTTGAGCCCAAGATGAAAAAAACAAAAAGGATACTGAATTGAAAAGAGAGAGGTACTTAATTGCGCATGGGCAAAAGTGCGACTTTTAATTTTGAAATTGCGCATGAGCAAAAGTGCGTCTTTTAATTTTGAAATTGCCAATGGGTATAATTTCGAGCTGGAAATCGAGTCACAAGTTCAGGGAGTCGGGATCGTCCATTGATTTTCAAATGACCGGCGAAGAGTGCTTTATACGTGGTTTATCCTCGCGGTGCATTACCATCAGAGAAGTCAGACGCGGCGTTGGAGTGTGTGTGTGTGTGTGCATGTGAGTATACGCCAAGGAACACCGGTTTCTATCAGTTTCAGAAGAGGCTTTCCTTTCCGCATAGCCAGGACGCAGCGAGCCATTCATCGCGAGTGCATAGAAGTCAAGAAAATGTGATAAATCGTTGTAATAACTGCTTCGATGGAAGCCCCTCTTGGCTATTTTTTTCGTCGGGAAACCTTACGTTTTTTTTCGCGTCATCCGGCTAAATTACGATTCGGGCAAACCAAAGGCTGAGGCCAACAACAAATAAAAAAGAAGAGTTTACGATGATAATATTTTAAAATAGATTGATCTTTTGACGAAGCGAAATATTTTTTTTAATGAAAAGAAGTTTAAATTGTTTAGAAATGTAAGAAACTTGGACTTTTCAACTATACGTATTTTATACGTTTTGTTTGTTGGAAAATTGATGATGAATTTAATAATTTCTGTATATGGGCAGTAATATTTGAGTTTGACTTGAAAAGTATTGTTTTTTACTGTAATTCTCACGTAACAACTTCAACCTGCGAGTTACAAATAAAAATGGATGATTGAAATTTGAATCAACACTGGAAAAGTGTTTGAATTTCTCGAAGGGTTCTCGTAGTTTTTCAATTATATTAATCGTTACTTTCAATTACATCTATATAAAACAAATTTTACACCTTATCAGAAGTACCCCAATTGCGCCTAATTGAAAAATTAAAAATTAATGAATTAATTACTCAGTTTGTTTTAAATAAAATATCATTTTATTTACATTAAATGAGCAACTGAGTTCGAAACAAATATGACTGTACATTATTGTTTGTACACAATATTTCTGATTCGTTTATCTCTGCAAAAGTTGGATTGTTCTAACCACAGACTGTTTTTCAATTGCACTAGAATTTGCTGCATAGGTCAAAACGAATGATAGCCCCTGGACGATAGTTTGTCGATAGTACAAGAGTTGCGGATTTTGCAAATGTTTTGGTCGGGGCCTGACGGTCGCAAGTAGTAATTACCAGTGGCCGCTACCTGACCGGGGCGTTTAATATCTAAGCCTTCTACGTCGATCTAACTGTCCCTGTTGCTGCCGAGGCTGTGCGTATATAAATCTGCACGCACACTCTGTTGGATTCAGGTTTGAACACGGCCCCGAGGCCATATATCTTTGCGTATCTTTCTTTCTCAGGCCCGGGCTGAGGAAGGTCTATACTTAATATTATTTGCTACTCTTGCTCTCGAGAAGAGGGTCGTCAGGTTCTGGTCGTTGGATCGGCCACAAATTACTGAAATAATTAAAAAGCCCTACCCCGCCCGTGGGAAGCCACGGCCTCGCGCAGATAAGAGCGAATTATGAGCGAAACGCTCTCCAACCTGCTTGTTGATACTAGATTGTGCTGTTACGGTTTTGCCTCGTTATTGAAGAATCCGATATTTATGCTGCCAACCGGTCCACGATTTTTCGACGCGCCGTTTTTACGCGCCGCTGCCTCCTGATTCTTTTTTAGTCCGACGACCTCTCTCACGTGCTAATCTCTCTCTTTCTCTCTCTTTCTATCTGTCCTCTACCCCGCGATATCTCCGGACGTTTTCGACCATGGTTATGTCATCATTTGTCAGATCAGAGGACGCAAATCAAAGAATATCGAAACGCTCAAAAAGCGACGTGATCGCTATCTCGCCTCACTCAACGCGGACAGACGGTTCGGAGAAATTTCGTTATTTTTTTTTTTTTTTGGTTGAAGATTTTTGTTTTCTTTTTTGTAATTTTAAATCATCGGAAGAGTAAATAAACGTCTCCTTTGTGGAGTATTATTATGGAGGTATTTTAATTTATCTTAATTCGAATTATAAATTACCTGTCGATACGCCGGGTGGAAGTTTGTGTTAATAACGTCATAAATTGCGAATAAGTAGTTTTTTAATGCACGATAGAGGAGACAAATGGGCGGTAAATGGCGGGTCTGTGTCGATGAGTAATTTGGATGCAACGTGCATTTAATGATTCTGACGTTTATGAGGCGTACGTACATGATACCTTTTGTGCTGGGAAACTTGTTTCATACAGACGGGTGTGCGCACCAACTCTGATGCACCGCATCACGCTTGTTTGTCTCACTTTGTTTATGATGTATAAACATCAAGGTGTCCTTAAATATCGTGTACCACCTAGTCCCGGCCGTGTTTTTCAAAAGATAAACTCAATTTCTGTCCGGGAATTTATATAAAAAGCCCAATCAAATTACAGCTAAATCAGATTTATCATCTCAGCCTGGCTTTTTTTTTTATAGCTCCCATGAAGATGAAACTCTCATGAATAAAGATGAAACTTTGATTTTTTTTTTGTTAGAGAACGTTTTTCCCATAAAGTTCGTGACAAAAATTAAAAATGTATCATTTAATGAAAAGACCGGCTTTGACTTACGCGTTAAAACCTGTCAGCGGTCTAAGGCCGATTTGTCAACAGGCTGAAATTTGTGTGCCAAAAAATGTACGAATTTATGTGCGAGAGGTTCCAAATAGATTATCCCACTAATCCCACATTTGCTACCATAAAGAAATCAACTTTCAGATAAAATGCTAATCTGGACTGAATTTCATAAGCCGTGGCCTCGTGCATGTTAAGTGTAAGTTATTAGATTACGATAAAAAAACCATCTCCCAACGAGTCCGTTAATATTTTTAGATGCAAATTAAAATGGTAATTCCGTAACGCCGAAAATTGTACCTTTTAATTTGTCCCAGCGTTATGTAACAAGTGTGACAGATCGGTTAAACTTTTTTTAACCACTTTCTGCGATAAATTCCTTATTTGAGAATTGTTTTGTTTTTTTTTTTTTCATTTGTTTACAACTTGAATTAACAAAATTGGGGGTTAGATTTTGATGTTTGTTCAATTGTTATTTTTTTAAATTGCTTTTTCTTTCAACTATCTTTTTAACTTTTTTTATGTGTTTTTATCTCGACAGCCAGAAAAAAAGGTCGTCTCGTGCAGAGAAAAGACCATCTGTTGGTTTCACAGGTCGTTAACGAAATTTGTTGAGTCGAATTGGTGCTTCTAATTCGGTCCAAACGAGACAAAAGCAAAATTTACGAAATTGCTCTCGGACAAGATCATTGATACAGGAGATTGGGTTGATTTGTTCATTGTTCGAAATAAAATGTTTCCATGGGCAATTACTTTCGTAGACGCACTTAATGACTGGTTCTCTGACGCGCTCCTTCAAGCACGCGTGCTCAAAAAGTACTCATGTCAAGTGGACCAGACGAAATTACGTTTAATTGATGACAACGCAGGAGCAATTTCTGACTTGGCATTCAATTAAACAACAAATGAAAGATTGTACCCGATTAAAAGAAACCGATGATTGTGACGGCGTTACATATAGAAAGGCGGCGAAATTGTTGTTTCAGTCGCATCAATCAAAAGGAGCGTGTGAAGGATTATATAAAAATTCACAGAAGTCTTCACTGATCTCACTGCGGCCAAGCGTGAATGTCCAGAAACTTGATCGCAGATTTCGTATAGAGATCTCGCCGAGTCGTATCGCTTTGTTGTTCACGCGTGCATTGACAGCGGTCATGTGCTTGTTCTGTCATAAAAAAAGATTGCAAAATGTCTCTGACAGTTGGTGACGTGGGACGCGCTAAAAAGTAACAAAAAAAGACAAAAATGAGACAGTATTATTGACGTAACATTATCACATTTGACCATCAATTTTCACTGAGAAATCTTTTTATGTTTATACTAGAAACAGTTATTAGCACGCGCTTAGTACATACTTAAGAATTTTACATAATACTTTTTTCAAATCATTTTCATTAAATTTAATTTTAGCCTTTATTAAATATTGTATTAATTATTTATCATAAATTATTTTTTTTTTTTTGAAGACGGTTGTTGCTCATAAAAAGTAATGTTCAACGGATTTTGATAACTTCACAGGTTTAGAACACAATTTCAAACGATCGGAGAGATTTTGATTTGTGCTAGTGGCTCGCTTCAGTCAATAACGTAAATCTTCGATCCGCGTGTGCGATCCGAGAAATTCGTGATTCAGGCTTTCGCAATGGCGAAGACTTTTGAAATTAGATGCACACGCCGTAGCAGCGTCTGTGCATTGAAGAGGCATTCGTCATACAAAACGGAGATTTTCGTTGATGATAATGTGCGTCGCAAAGCCACGGCACACAGAAGGGGGCTCATCGCAAATGTACAAGAAAAACGGAGACCTCGTAAATCACAAGTGGGCTACTTCCTTCTCCTACTTTGCAACGATACAATCGCTTTTATAATTTTTCTTATCTCTGTTTGCTTTTTCAGATCCAATCTCAGTAATTGATTACATTCTTGAGAAAAAAAAAAAAAAAAAAACAACAAAAATCATCGAAAGAAATTAATGATAATAAATAAATAAAAAAAAAAGTAAAAAGACCAAGTTTAATGTAATGTTAAAATTGTTTAGGATTAACCTCGGGTTAATTTTGCCCGCGATGTTTAAATAGTTAATATTTCACGGTAAATTGTACAAATTAAACGAAAAAGTAGGAAAAGTGGTGGCCTAATGATAGGAAAAAAGGTGGCGAGCAGTGCGATTTGCTCGTCGCGGTAATGCGATGCCTGGGATATAATGACGCGACATATATCATTGTCGAGGAAACGTTTTGCCGACGAGAGAAGCGTGTTTCGCTCGGGGGCTAATTGGCAGCGATCGAGGTCTAACGAAGCTCCGCGAGATTCGCGGGGGGATGCTCTCGATGCTACTGTGCATATACATATAAACATGAGCGCGCATTTCAGCTGAGAAAGCGCGCTGAAAAACGGTGCCCCTGAATAAACCCGACCATATGCATATAGATTAAGAGGGTGATTATCCGACGATTACACGTTGTGTAAGTACGCGTGACAGTGGTCCGAGCACATCCATTACATGCATCGCTAAATTAAAAGGCGCGAGACATGATTCATATTGTAATCGACGTACTGTACACCCGAAGAATATTATATTTTTATAAACGCCCGATAATCTGCGACAATTTTTTACACACGGCCTATAAACACGTAATTCGTGCAAGCAATCTGCAATTCATTGTGTCTGCATTTTAATTAAACCCGAACGACGTGCGAAACATAAAAAAAGAAAACGGTTAATAAAACTGACGTAATATGTTATTGCGCATGCACTTTCAAGTTTAAATAACAAATTCAAATTCAAAAATTAAATCAAAAGAATGAAATCTGCATGAAAAATTGTATATAATTTATAAATCAAGAATGGAATTTAGTTTTGCAATGTAGTTCGTTTTTATGAACTTGTTTAAATACATTTCTTCTAAACTTTCGAAAAGTTTGTACAAAATCATTTTTATATTTGGACAAACAAAAACAATTTTAGGTTAGAATGTGAAATCCTTTTGTATGTTAGAGGTGATATTCCACTTTACACGATTGATTGACTTTCTGCAAAGTTATGTTCTCTGTTGTTCTCAGCGAAGGTCAAAAGAAGTAAAAGGGAAAGTAAAATTGGAAAAAAGTTACAAAAGTACAGCAGGAAAAGATGCAAGAAACATGGTCGATTGGTGAAATTGAGTCGAACGGTAACAAAACGTCCCAAGTTCGAGAGTCCAAGTCGCACAAAAATGTCTCGTGACGAAAGCAAGATGTTCGACTATGAATATGCGGCTGATGAAATGATTTCCGCAAAATTTTCTATTTATTACGAGCCAATACCAATGACTGTAATTGAACGCAATAAAACAATGCGCGACGCCAATAATGTTACGTTGCGAAATGATTTTGCTCTGCGAAATTATGTGGTTTACATCGCACTGCGCTGTTTACATTCAAGGACAAAATTATAGGCTGAGTGATAATGCAGACCGCAAGGTGTTACGGACCATCCTTAAAGGCAAAATTATTGTTCTCTGTCGTTTCTCCTTTTCTTCGATTGGCGCGGTCTTTTTCTTTTTATCGCATCAATAATATCGTGCTTGCACACATAACCCGCGCGAGTAATTCGCATTTGCATTCAATGATATGCCTTTTCGATGTGATTTTACCGATGATCGACTCCGTAAAGGTCGTTATGTCAGTTCGATTCAGCTTGATTGTGGCTTCTCGCAAAATTAATCGTTCAACTAAAAATTACAATAGATTCTTTTCATTTTTTATTTCATTATTTTTTTTTTATTTTTCTCTCTTTTTTGTTGTTTATCATTTTGCTTATATATTTTTGTTTTCTTGTTTACTTTCTAATAATAAAATAATATAAAAAACAGTAAACAAAAACTTTGATGATCTAAGATAAAAAAAACTATAAAAATCAAAATGACAAACAGAAAAGAAAAAAAAATTTTTTTTTTGCAAATTGCAATTTTTGTTTTTGTCTGAAAACGAAATTGTCGTAAACTACTTCAGCAGTCCAGATAAGTATAGCCGTTTGAAAATGTTGAAATGAAGAAATTGTAAAAGCCAACTACCGCAGAAGTCACAATTTTCGGCGCCGTAATATAAAAGTTTGCGACCATTCTGGATCGGCCGGCCTGGGATTGAGCCTCTCGCTGTCTCTCTCGCCGTTTAGTCGGTCGTCACGCGAGCCGCCTATAAAATACGGCCCGAAGGTCCGGACCGGCTTCGAAATAGAAAAGGCGATCTTTTGTCGGGCTTACAGGTGCCCTTCGCGCCTCTACTCGTTCGCCAAGAGCACAAACGCAATCCGATATTCGGTCGCATAAACGTGTTTGCGCGATTTACGCGCAGATCATCTTCGGCTTGTGCGGGTACTCGCGCATGGACACGCGACACAGGATATGTCTCGTTTTAAATTGCTAGGCAAAAATCAACGGACGTTTTGCATAGTTATTTTTGTCCTGGGAAACGAGACGGTATGATTTAAATTAAAAGAATTTTTTATTATTTTACAGAAAACTAAATTCCAAATTGGCTAATACTTTACAAACAACAAAAACAATCATACTTTTTTGTTGTTGTTTTGTTTTTTTTAGTTCAAAAAAAAAAAAAAATTACAAAATTGTTGTAATTTTTTGTTTGAATTTTTTTATCAATAACAATTTGGATTAATTGTAGTTATTATTAATGAAATTGAAAAAAAGTTTCTTCGAACCATTTTTTGTTAAAACCAATTGAGACAAATGACGTCGTCAGTAATTTCAAAAACCAAACGAAATTCAGCATCGTCATTTAATTTGATTCGATTATTTTGCAAATTGAATATAACTTTTTGAAAGAAGATTGATTTCATTTACACCAAAACGTTGAGGCCTGAACCTGGGAGGCTGAAAAAAAGACTCATGTCGACTCTTTGTTTCCACTTCGCGCGTGTTTGACGATAAATTGTGAATACAGATGATTATCTCGTAACCTGCAGCTGTATGAAGAAGCTCTTGTCAGCCTTGGGATAAGCATCTATCTCACCGGCTTGAGCTGCTGAAGCTATCTAGATTCACTTTATTCTGATAAATTTAGATCGTTTCCAACCGTCTTATCGTTCGATGGTCGCTTTTTCCGCATCAATGTGCTGCAATTTGCTTAGATTTCATTTTTCAGTGAGAGGTTTTCCGAGTTGACTTAGGGATTATTTGATTCCTCTGGTTTTTGTTGATACATGATTTTCTTATTTTTTTGACATGCTGTTTGTCTACGCAGGCTCTAATGACCTTTAATGAACATCCACAAAGCGATAATCAAAAACGAAGGTGTTGAAAAAAAAAGAGAGCGACGGTAATAGTGATAATTACCGCGGTGCTCTCGGCACAATACCCAGCAGTCCGAGAACTCGCCCATTTTACGCCCTTCCCGACTTCCTTTGCATACTTCTGAATGACGCTAATTTCATTGTTAAAGCTCTTGTTTAATGAAAAGTATGCCTGTTTATGTAACATTAAATGTTTATACCATTTCTCTTTTTGTTTTACAAAAACAACATGCCATATAGGATGCAAAAAACATTTGGCAATATTTTTGTTACCAAAAAATTAACAAATCATGTCAATTTCATCAGTAAGAAAAAAAAATAGAATGCGAATTAATTGCAATAACAAATTGTTCGAAAATGAAAAAACAAATCAAGATTCTAAGCTCATTAAATCATTAGTATATTGCAAAGCGAAAGTAACGATGAAATTGTTAGCCTTTTTTTTTTAAAAACCATTTTCTAACTGCATTGCTCAAACTTCGATAAAAACGATCGCCCGAACATCTTCAAAGTTGCGAAACGAAATTTCACCGAAAACTTCCGAGAAAATGGGACGTTGCGAGGGATAAAAAAGAACAACAGCAGTCGTGTTTTATTTCAGATTCCGCGGTTTTTGCCACGGTTCGCCGTCAATTAGCAAAAAGGAGAAGATGCAGACACGAATTGAAAAAAAAAGAAGAAAGAAAAGAAATTACGTAAATCCTCTCCTCGGCGATCGGCGCGATCGCGTTCCGAGAACGGATACCTGGGAACATTCGTGCAACATCGCTCGTTGCTTTGCGTACGCGATGCGATTTTAGAGAAAACCTTGGATGCACACTCGCGAAACCGCTTCTCGCGATTCGCCGCAAAATTCGTTTCCCCTCTAATTGCAGCCAATCAACGATTTTATGTAAGCACGGTTTGTTAGCACAATCGGCGAATTGTTTATAGCCACTGTTCATCATGCACAAATCGGGCCGGCTTCGCGTCTTTTACAGCCGCTAATTGCGATCGTTTTTTGTTTTCCACCGACGCGCGCGCGAATTCGTGCGTTTGCAAATATATAATTGGCTTGCACAAAAATTGCGATGATTCCAATATATAATAACAATGACACTCAAACGGTTAACTATTAAACGGCCGTTTTTCGCGTTGCGTCACAGCCCTTCTCGTTACCAGCTTTCTCTCCGGGAAAATTGTTACGTACGGAGGCAGAATAATTGTTGGCAAGAGACGAAACAAAAAAATATTGTCTCATATTAATCGGAGTAACGAGGATTAGAACATGCGAGAGTCACCGGATTATACAAACTGGCCGCCGGCGAATCAGGTGAATTATTCGATCTAGTCCGAGACATTCGATCCGACGTATAATCCAAGCATTATCGAAAGTTTACGAAGGCGTGTCAAATATTTCATATCACTTCGCAATGGAGAGAGAGGGTGTGATGGAAAAAATAATGTCACCGTTTAATCCCTGGTAACAAGGCGTTAATAATATATGGCTCAGTTATGTCTGCATTTGCATCTTTTGAGTTAGGAAGACTCATTGGTTATCCAATTGTTATGAAGAGGTGAATCTAAAATGTTTGCGGAAATAATTTAAGTTAAACGTGCGAAACGACAACAGATGAAAAATAGTCAAAACGTGCCGTTGACAATTGCAACGACAAGACAATGCTGCAAAACGAACGTAACTCACTCAACCAATGACATTTCTGCTTTTCAAATAGCGACACTCGAAGAGGGCATAAATTGACTTTTATCTCTCTTCCCTCTCAAAAAGTCTTGCGAAAATTATAGTTAAAAAATGCCTCTTCAATTGTGTTATTGTACTTGACCTGAGTTTGTTTATTAATTATAAATTAAGTTTAAATTAAAACCTTGAATTTAAAATAAAAATTACACGTTTGATTAAAAAACTAAGTTTAAAAAGAAAATAAAATGCGTTATTATGATAAATTGCTAAATTAGGAATTTGAAAAGAAATCTGTAAAACTCAACATGGCGAGCCAAGAAATTTATTTGCCGTTGAACTTGATAATTTAGAAGTAATCATCCCGCTAAACGGACGACCGTTTGAGAATTCTCTAATTATTCGCGTTTCGTATCTCATTTGAAATTTGTCTAATTGCGCTGCTCATGACTTACAAACTTAATTCCCGATGAAGAATAAAATAAATAAATGTAATAATCACACGCGGAAACATTTCTCCTGGCAAAATGTTTACGACGCAGCGCGGTAATAGTTTCCCTGATTGGCTTACCCGCAAAATTATTACGCTACTCGCTTAACAGTACATTTGAAATTTTTCCTTTTTTTAATTCCCTCTCGCGTGCTTTCAGTGGCACTTTGGATATGTGCAAAAATCAATTATATTTCAGCCAAACGCACGAAACATCTCATTTGAATTTTGCAAAATTAAGAAATGAAATTAATAATGAAAAATTAAATGCGTAATGATGTTCAATTCAAAAATTTTTAAAAGAAGTTAGAGCAAATGTTTAAACTCTTCTCCCAACCTTGGATTTAATTTTTTAATATACCGAATGTTTGAACATGTTCACACATTGTATAACAAATTTTTTTATACCAACTAAAAAAGGTGAAAAAAAATGCAAGGTGTGACGTATTTTTAATAGTTTTTTTTCTTCATTCTCTCTTGCAGCGATTTCGACACATCTCACCGCTGCAAGCGTGGATCACGATAGTACCACATACATTTAACGAAGCAACGATGAGCCATTTGAAACTACTTTCGCGAGCCATTATGCACATTAATGCCGGCTACTTTCAGGCTTGTTAGAACAACTTGCATTCGAAATGACTCTCCCTCTGCGGGAGAGGAGAAGAGAGAAAAAAAAGTCCCATTTTAATTAATGTCCGATCATTTTTTATCCCACCGCCAGTGACAGTGGCTGATTGAAAGCCATTGGGAAACGCGATGACGAATTTATGAAAAGTGCATCGCAGCGGGTAATTAAACCAAAGGCGTTGGGTGGATGATGAATTATCTTGCGATTATAAAGAATGCACTCGAGACAAAAGTTATGTGCTTTCGCACAAATCGTTCATGTGAAAAGTTCAGAGTTGTTCTTTCACAGCAACAGGTTGTTTTGACTGAAAATCAATGATGTTCATTACACTCAGAGAATAAATTTCATTAGACCTATTAAATTTTTTAGTTAAATTAAATTAAACTTTATTAGAATTTTAAATAAAGTTAATTTACTTTAACTAATAGGTTGAATGAAATTTTTTCTCTGAGTGTTGTAAGACACGCCAAAAAGAGTCTTCAAAATATCATAAAAGTGTTTCTGAATTGAAATTTAAAAAAACGACTGAAATGTTATACGAAAAGCGTCTTGATTCAAGACACTTGTATTTGCAGTGATATATCTGGCGAGAGGAAGAGCGGGACATTGAAATTACTCGCGGAGAATTGAACGCGAATCTAATTCAACAGATTATGCAATTTTTGTCTTAATTGCGGATGCATCCCAACGGGTTGGGTATATCTCGAAGAAAGATGATTCGATTATAATTTGCTCGGCTGATTGAAACGAGCCAATTCGTTGGGAATTCCTCGATCTGTGAACTGCACCTACGAGGAAACCATTCGAACGGTTAATAGTTGCGTTCGTTCAATTATCCCTGACCACCGCGGTCTCGGAAGTTGTCTCGCTACTTTAACTTTTTGATCTTTTCATTCTTCCCTCGACAATTAACGCTACCGATTGTGAGAAAATCGCGCCAGGTTGATCTGCGTGCGCGCTTTTGATGGTGCAGTTGCATGTTTTTGTTTAAGAAATAACACTCGCCCCCTCTTTGTATGGTAATGAATCGAAATGTTCGGGACGATATCGTATCTCGCACATCACAAATTCCGGGGGCTTTTTTTCATAGGTATCGCTCTCTGGGAAGTCGGCGGTATTAATATTGATGTTGTCGCGCGGTGATCGATGGCACTGACGAAAGGCACACGAATTTGAATTCGTTTTGAAATTGGAGTCGAATTAATTCGATCCCGGTGATGACGAGGTGCTGATTCGGTCGGTTCTTAAGGCGTTGGAGGAAAACCTTGGGACTGCTAAAGCAACGCTTTTTTTTGGTCTGCGCCCTTGTTTGAAACGAGATCTCACAGTACGTCGAAGGCTCGTCGACATTGGAAGAATGTCGATCGCGAGCGGATAGAGAATAAAAAAAGTGCAGTTCCCACTGCAAGCATCCCCGTTTGAACTTCAACCTTTGGGTTTGAGTTACGTAAACTCCGTGCGCGCACTCGTCTCGCGAACATCAGTCGGAATTAGCACACAAAGCGCGCTCCGGGGCCGGCAAAAAGTGGCTGCTTGGCTGACGGCTGTGTTTTACCCATACCTGTATAAGGTGTGCGAGGAACAGGACGTAGGCGGCGGTCGGCCTCATGGCTTCCCTCGGGAATCCCGCAACTACCGCATCACAACTTGTCGGCACTCTTCGCGAGTTTCGTGGTCCGCCGGGCGGACACCACGTACGCACAGATCACACAGCGACCCCCTGCACAACAACCACCCGCCACAATCACCGGCCGAATTCAAATGGCACATCCAATTTGCGATGACACTTGAACTCAAATCCACTCGGTTTAGGTCACTGTTCGGATTCTGTCATAAATCCATTCGACAATCGGTGGGTCCCGCACCGGGACGGAGCTTCGTGTGGTTGTATGGGCAAACACTTGTGTGTCGGTGAGAAACGGGTTCTGGCACAGTCGATTCGCACAGCGGCTCACACGTAGGGTACAGACCAGACGCTTGCTCCGGGGATACTGAGCCGGAGCCGCGGGCCGGCCTCCGGGCCTCCCCCCTTTCCGTGCCGCCACGGCCCTCTTTCTCGCCGCGCCGTGCCCCACCAGAGATCCTCAACTCGGGACTGACCCTCGACCCCTCGTCCCCCTTTGGCCCCCGCGTGTCCAATGATGCGCCCCATCCCGACCAGTCGAGCTACCCGCTGCAAAACACTTCCCGTGCTCTCCGTTCTCGCGAATCCACAACCGCCTGTCACACGCCTGATTCACTTTTCTCCCATTATTTATTGTTGTTGTCCCGTTCTTTTATTTTTCGTCGCTGCAAAATTTCGACCCTTTTTTTTTAATACAAAAGAAATTTGTCGTCAAACTTTTGCAAAAGTGAAATATTTTGGAACTTTTAAACATTGCTAGGGGGTCATTTTTTTATTTTTGTTCAATTTTCATGAATATTATTGAAAAATTAAACTATTTATTTGTTTATCCAATTTACTTTTTATAGTGAAATTAATAACAATTATTTTGCGATTTCTTCAATTTCTTTATTTTCATTTATATTTTAAATTTGTGTACATTTTATTTTTATTGGGAACTTAAATTCAACTTTCAACTTTTTCATTTCATTTCCAACATTGTTCGTTCAATTTGTCATTGAGTTTTAATTAGGTTTTTACATTTCACTTATCATAATATATGTTTCTGTTCAAAACGAAATTGAATGTTTGTCTGCTTTGTTGTGCCTTTTTGTACTTGTAAATGAATAAACGGGAAAAAATGTAAAACACATTGCAAATTCAAACCAGTCCACTTAAAGCAACTTACGTTTGATAAAAATGTTGAATGATGAAGTTATAATTTAATTTCAGATTGACGTTCATTTTCACTTCTAATAAGCTCCTTGGGTTGTAAATAAAGCACTTCTTGAACGCGAGTGCAGTGTCCTGATTAACAGGCGTTGTTACAATGTTTTAGTTCCCTTCGGGGATGTTCGCTCTGGCATTGCTCGTCACACTCAGTACCGGTTATATATATTTTACACACGTGAATCCACTTGACTGATGTTTATTTACGTTGCTGCCGCTGTATTTATTGTTCGATATAGGCCGGCTTTAATGGGTACTTTATTTGGGTCGTTTTACATGACGAGTAAATAGCGGGATTTGTTTTTGGTGTTGGGTGTACGTCGGTCTCGCAGCAATGCTTGTTGCGCCAGCCAAACGATCACGTTTTATTTCACTTGCTTTTCAGTTTTATAGGCAGTCTCAAATGATACTTTGTTGGCTCCCTATGAGAGTTATTAAATGGCAATGCAAAACTTACGGCACTTGTTCGATTAAGAAAAACGGCTCATCTATTTTAACTTATAATATGTTTTTTTTTTTGTTAAAACTTCGCCACGTTTTATATACGATATTTGATTTCCTACTTTATCTTCGAATCCGAGTTGAATTATTGTCACGTTGATTTGAATGAATTTCAATGCGGAGAACAAAGGTGACGGAATGATAGTGGCACGCATCGAGTTGGTGACTTAAAAGGAGAGAGTAACCAATCGTGGACAAAATTAAGTATATTCTTTTGAGTATAATTTTGGAACGATGAATAATGGATAAGCTCTGTCGCGTGTCTTCTGTCATTATTCAGTGCTTCGAGATCGACTCAGTTGTACAAACTGTACTTGCCGATTCTATTTCACTTGTTTTAAATGTCATTTATTTTTCAAAACATTTTGTCTTGATTAAACAATTGCCAATTTTTAATTAGGCTGGACAATGTTGTCCCACTGTTTTTTTTTTGTTCGTCCGATGACTGATGACTCGAATAAAAACAATCCCACATGGTGTATACGTGTAGCTGATTACAATTTTTAATCAGTGGCACGTCGAACATTCGAACACAGGGCTATCCTTTTAAGTGATGTTTGAGCACAAACTATATACGCCGAGCGAGTCGGCCCTCACGATCTAAATAGAGTTTTAGAGAACCGGTCCTGAGTGACATATATCGGCCCCTCTGGAAGGATGTGTTATTTTTTCGCCGAGTTCTCATATGAAATTTATATGTGCGCCGAATAATATAATATATTAAGTTTGACTCTCCTCCATATGTCCCGATCAAATAAATTTTCTTCGCTCGTATGCATTCCGCATCCTCGGACAAATGATTTCGTCGAGTTGGGTCAAACTTTTTTTTTTCTCTGACCCAATTTTATTTTGATCAAAATTTTTTAACACCCCTTGGTGGTAGGAACTCAAAATGATACGTTGAAAAGTTTGGGCCTTTTCTCTCAGACCGAATAAGGGAACGCGTGAGAGGTGCACATTTCTGTTAAAAAAAAACATTTGAATATTCTTTCGCAATCGAAAGATAATGTTCGTGGAATAAAGACGATTAATGTATTTCCGTACAAGATTCCTACATCAGAAAATTTTCGAATGCCAGATTCTCGGTAAAGGTGAAGATTTTAACAAGTAAAAAAATCTTATCTGCGATCAGTGATTTCGGAATTATTCAACGCGGAATCGGGTTCATTGTGTCCAATCGGATAATTTAGGTACTGTGTTTACAGGAAGACCAGCCTCGAAATACATTTTAAACGCTCGCCTCGGTCGTGTTGTCATCTTTTATTGATTGACCAAGCTCGGTCTTGAGTCGCTTGGAATTTTTTTGAACGTCTGATTAGCAAATATTCATCTTTGACGAGAGACAATTTTTCACATCAACGCTGGGTGTATGCTAAACAAAATTTCTAATTAAGCGAGACGTGACAAAAACAACTGTACCAAAAAAGGAGAACGATAACTTAATCTGTACGTTTTTGTTGTTCATTTTATGATCCCACTGATCTATTTTGTTATTCAATCAAGCAAACATTTTATTGAAATTTCCCGTCGTAAAATTAAAATTAATTCGTTCTAGGAGAGTTTAAAATGCACGTTTGAGTTTGGAAGAAAAAAATTAAATTTGCAAATTAGCGACATTGTTTTTCGGGGACAAGAAAAAGAGGCACATAAATGTATTGCGCAAAAATGCACGAGTGTTATTCATAAAACACATTTATGATACTGCTAAAACGTTCTAGGTTTTTAGCAATAACGGTACATTTTAATGAGTTTTATGAACGCGCACTAGGTTTTGCCATTTTTATAGATCGCGCATTTTGTTACATTCTTAATGTCTCCGTAAAACCTAACGACATAATAACTCTATAAAAATGCAGTAAACAAATTTGTTATTGGATGATGCGTGCAAATTAAAATCCCATCGTTCAGAGTTAAACCGCAATTTCGCCCATTTCTTTTTCAATCATTTAATTTTGCGTTTTGTATTTTCTCAGGCCTCGATCGGGTGAAAGCTGGGACCAGATGTTCGGACCAATTTTCGAACGCGGATTATGCAACTCGATTCAATTCCGACCGATCGCAAAAAGGTAATTAAAACTTTTCATTAATTTGCATTCAAGATTTTTCGACGACAAGAAAACAAAAACAAATAAATAAAAAATAAATTTAAAATGACAGTCATAATGATTCAACTTTTGAAATGTGTCTGCTCCCGTTTTGCAAATCCGTCTTCAGCTTGAAATACGGCAAAATTATAGTGCCAAGTTTTGCCATTCAATTCGTGAGATCGCGGCGTGTGCATTGAAATGTTTATAAAATTAATTTACTCTGACATTTAAAGTACGGTGAACTCTTACGCAAGCGCGAAGCGATAAAATAATTTAATTGAAGCCGATAAAACGCACAAACAATGCGAAGCGGACTATCATTATCGAAATCTGTAATTATAAATTCCAACTTCAATTCCGTTCGATTCTTCTGCGTTATCGCGTCGAAATAAAAACAATGGGCGCATCTTCGGGATCGTCGAACGCGAGCCAATTCAACGGATGCTCTCTTCGCTTTGTACGATCAAAATGCGAGCCGAGCGAGAGACCTCCAGGGAGAGCTTGTAATTACACAAGCGGGAATATCTAATTCGGTATCCGTTGCCTAATAACAATAGTCATCCCGCGGCTAAGACAGTGAGCGTAGATCGTGCAGATCGATGGCTGCTTCTTCATCGCAGGAGATGATGATCAGCAGATCAATAATGTATATGTATATTATGTTGCGTCTGCTTTGCGGAGGGCCCAGACTGTTTTATGACCCATGATGTGATGACGGTCTTCGATACCGGCGACAAAATGTTTGATTCTCCAGAAAAACTACTAATCTCAATTTGGTATTTGAATTTAAATATCAAGTTCCATTTATTTTTTAATTTTATAATTAAAGGAATCCTACGAGAAGGGTTTTTTGTAATTTAATAATTGTATACGAAGACTTTGCAGAAAAATGTTTTATCACTACTTTTGCATTTCAAGATTTTTCTTTTCTATTTTTTATAATTAGATCAAAATTTGTTATAAGAAAATGTATAAACATATTTTTATCAAAAAGATCTAATCGCTGTGACCATTAATGATTAACAAAAAATTGAAAAATTGATTTTCTAAAATTAAAAATAAATTCTCCATACATCTCATTTCAATTTTGATTTTTTTTTTTTTTCATTTCTCACCAATAACGTATCTTGAAACTGACAATCAACATTTAAAAATTTTGCAAAATCTTTCAAAATTCTATGATGTATGACATATTAAATAGTTTTTGAAATCTTGCTGATAAGAAGACTTCTGAAAGAGATATACCATTCTATTGAAAAAAAAGTTTAAACTATTATATATTGAGACTGGGAACAAGTTACGATAGGTTATCGTGTGGTGGAACGTGTGTGAGAAAAGTTGGCTCTAACTGAGCTAGAGCATGATTTGAGTCCGTTTGAGCGAACTCTTTCACTTTGGTATAGGTAGGCAGGCTAGGTAGCAGGATCTCGCGGCGTCGGCAGCATCGGTACTGTCGGTATGGTGTGTGCGTCCGTGAGTGATGATGGTAGGCAAAGACCTCGGTGGTGGGATGCTGGGCCTTAGTAGTGGCTGCTTGCAACAACACACTCTTGCGTTCTACATTCTCTTCCTCCTCCTTTTTTTCGCGTACGCCCGTCCGTCCGTCCGTCTCTGTTCTGCCTCTTCACAAGTCCGGGCTCTTTGACTCCGGGGCCCGAGGCCTCGGACTAGCCAGCGGGCACCGCGCGGCGCGCCGAGCGGGCCCCCCCGAGGGTCAAGGAACTCCCTCGGGAACAGGTTCACCTCCTCCGCCCACCGCCCCCTACGCCCCTCTCAACCGCCCGTACCCTCGTGTTCGGCTTATTTTCTCTTATTACCGCTGGGCATGTGGAGATTGTGCACGTAACACGAGGACCGCGAGCGCCAGCGCGCACACACGAGGCCCCTCTGCGTGCGTCCGCACCAGCTCCTCATTGTACGCAACTTGTATCGGCGAATTTGCCGATCGCACACGATAGCGTCACTTTTTGATGCCTATTACCAACAGCCTGGAGTGGGGTCCAATTCAAATTAAACTCTTTTTTTCTTACCCTTTTTTATTTTCACCCTTCAATCCTCGCATTTCTTTTTCTTCAAATTTTTACAACTTGTTTTGCTTATTTTTTTCATAAATTCATTTTTTAAATTCATTTTTAGCATTTCGTAGGTTCATTTTTTAATTTCTTTAATAATTCCAGACAAATGGATAGGGTGATGCACATATTTTTGGATTGATATATATATGAATTCATATATGCATCATGTATGTTTTTATATTTTCGTGGGATTTTGTCGCAAACGTGTATATTATTGTCCTTGCTTAATTTAATGATGAGTTTCTTGTTTTGTTAAACAACATATAGTTGGATTTATTCATTGAATATTCGCGTTTTTTACGTTGTTAAACAAACCTGACAAAATGCGACTTAAAATAATAATGAATCATAAATCACGACTTTTATCTTTGCTCTGGTGGAAATAAATAATGTGTGTGCATTGTAAAAAGCGTAAAAACGTACTTTGTCATATGCGCGAGGCTGTAAAACAACAAGTGCGCTTTATTGTGACATCCGTCAGTACGACCTGAAGTGTCTTCTTACCGACTATTTTCTATACACGGGATTATTACATTTACTTTATCTCGAACATGAAGACATTTGATATGTTTTATGGGAAATTTTATTGGCAAACATTTTCATGAATGTAAGGAAACACAATATTCAATTCAGAATATATATTCAGACGTAAAATTAGACTTGGCGAGGCTGAAATCTTTCAGTGTATAATTTTATGTTAAATTTCCTACCATGATTTTTCTTAATTATATAGATTATATAGATGATATAGATGATGGTTTTGTAACATAAACCAGATAGTTTGAAACCAGATAGGAAAAAGAAATATGGTTTAACTTCAAACAAAGAATAAAAAAAGAATATTTAAAAAAGTGTTTGCTCATTCGAGCAGTGCAGAATTATAAATTCATCATTGAAATTTGCGATTGAAAGGAAAGAAGAAATTTTTCTGTCTATAAGCAACAGGTTTAAGAACACAGATAAAATAATTATTTATTGCTCATTATTAGTTGCTTTAGCGAAAATGAATTATCGGCCACTCGGGTGTGGGTTTTTGTTTATTTGTTAATTACAATAAGCAAAGCGGGACACGTGTGCGTGGATTCTGCGTACGATTACGTTGGGGTATATCTTCTTATATCCGATTCTTATGCAATAAAAATAATGGCATTTGATAAACGTTATCGGAGCCTCAATTTAAATTCATCAGGGTCTTAATTAAAACCCGCATACCGCACATAATCGAATTTTGATTGTCATTATTATTTTCATGATACCGATATAAACTTCAAATAAATTAACAACTTGAATATGCAAGCCAATTTTTGACCTGCAAATGTTCAATGAGAATCATGATTTTTCTTTTAAATGTCCATCATCAAATCTCAAAATGAAAATTAATTAACTAATTTAAGACATAAAAAGTTTTCGCACGGTTTTAATTAATAATTGCAATTCTATTTTTTTTATACAAAAATTGTATTAGATTGCAAAGTGAAAATTTGTGAAGAAACGATGACATTAAACAATTGAAATAAAATTTTCAGTGCAAGATTTTTTTTTATTTATCGAATCGGCATTATGCGAATTCGTGTATATGAGCATAAAATGTGGCATTACATGCAAGACGAACACAGTAACGTATGAAACTGGCGGGAGAAGATGCGCGAGTATACACGCAATAGTGTTTAAGCGTGATACTCTTCTATCTCGGCTGTTTCTCTGTCGGATTTCTTTTTAAAAAAGGAGAGGAGCGGGTGTCGGAGAGAGAGCGAGAGACCGGATACCCGATTCCACCTGTGCCGCTGTCTTCCCTGTCTCGAAGCTGCTTATCTGCTCCGGGCAACTCTCAGGGCTTGCTTCTTTTACCTCTTCGCTCTCAGCTCACATTCATAACAGTTGCACTTTTACATACAAGCCACAGCCTCTCTCGATTTCGATCCCTCTATTGCTACATTGATCGCGAGTGACCCTCGTTTACATTTACACTTCATTTAATTCTGCGTGTCTATTTACATTGCTATTATCCTGTTTGTACCACAAATACCGGAATATTCAATAATCTTCGGTTAATAAATTCGTTCCAATATCTTGATGCTGGCAAAACTTTTTTCGTTTTCACTCATTTCAATTTGCCTTGGAATAGCCAAGGGGGAAGAAGGTAACTTTTCTTTTCAAAACCGGAAGTACGAAAACAATTTTTCTCTATTTTGTTTATCTTTTTTTTTTGAAATTTGTAAAAGTTGTTTTTTAATCACCTTCTTAATCAAATGCATTCTGATTGATCGCTTAGCAACTTCCCAAAAACGGAAGTTGTGAAGAATAAAAAAATAATTAAGAAAAAACAAGGCGGCAAATTTTCACAGTCAAAGACGAAAATTGAGCATTAACTATGTTAAGGTTAAAAACAAACATGAAAAATTTAATTATTTATGATTGCATTTAAATACCATTGCGGAAGATAGCGATCATAGGAGCCTATGACAAATACTAAGGATGTACGGTCGGCGAGTTCCTTTGGTATATAATATGCTCAGCTGGCAATGAGACACGAAAAAAAAAAACATTTTTTTTGCGAATGCGTATTTCACGGTGTGTACATTATAAACTGCGGTAATTATTATCAAGCGTTTGTTCCGAAGCGCATCGATGATATTGACTGTATCTTATTTGCTTAGGCACAAATTTTTGTCTCAGAATCCGGGTCCACTGCAAAAAACAAAGACAAAAATCAAGTCAAGACATTTGCATCTATAACGACGTTTCTAATTAAACATCCGTTGATGAAATCTTTGACTTAGCATTGTTCTCTTTCAACGATATATTTTCGTCATTTAATTAACCAAGTTGATTATCAATCAGCGATAATTGGGAAAAACGAAAAGAAAAAAAAAAGAAGGAAATTAAAAGAATTGATTGAGAGACGGAGAAAGAAATTGTTTGAGAATCAAAAGAAAGAAACTTTTGAAATGAAATCGCGGTGCTACAGAAAACAAAATAACAAAAAATTTACCGTTAATGATATCGAGTGAACGCGTCGTTGGGTTTGTTTCTTATCTGGTTTGTATTCAAAATATCAAATCATCGTTATCTGATGCTCTTTTGGCAAATTGTTTAATTGATCTGCATCGACGAGAAAAATTGCATCAAACGTGTTGCATGGGAAGTGGTCGAACTCAAGTTGCGATCAAGATCGATCGTCGAATATATTTTTTTATTGATAAATCGTACGGACACACGCGCACACACATGCGTGTGCTCTGAATTCGTTTTAATATCAGGTTAGAGCATCCTTCGCGATAAGCTTCTCTTATTTTTTTTTTCAGCTGACTTAATTAATGGCACAAAAAATCCGCCTAAAGTTCAGCTTCGTTTGTGCACATCGGCCCTGGTTCCTCTCATATCAATTGCAATTCAGTTATTCAATTCCATTTTTTTTATTACACATTTTTTAAATTCTTCAGTCTAACTTCAAATGAGTTATTTTTATTTTGAAGTAACTGAACGTATTATTTTAATTGACTTTTGAATTCAAAAATTCCTTTGTCAATAATACAAATTCGGTTGAAGAAAAAAAAAATTTAGTTCCCAGGAAAAATTTCTTGTCACTTGACCTAATGATTCGTCAACAATGACAAGTCAAAAATTGAAGACTAGAGATGTCAAAAGTATCACATCATTTTTGAGATGTAAAAAAGTCATTAATTTCTGGCATATTCGCCGGGCCCCGTTTCTCTGATCGCCGAGAGTTTCAATTAATTTTTCGAAGCAAATCCGAGAAAGTGACTCGATATCGATCTGGCTCGCTTTCGTCGTATCGTTTTCAGCCCCCCTCAAACCAGTCTGAACACGTATAGTTTTGTTGCAGCGGCAGGGCTCGTTAGTTAAAATCCCATTAGTTTGAAGATCCGCTATTTCGGACGGCTATCGTGATGTCAACGGTGTGTTTATATATCGAAATCCCACGCGGTGGGCCCCAACCTGACTGCTTTTCTTTCCATTTGTTATAAGTATATAACCAGTTTAGATATGTCTTTATACTTAACAGGTGCCTCGAACTTGTCACGAAAATTTTTTTCACCGGTTCGATTATCTAATTAGATTTGCTATATAAATACTATTATCATCCCTGATTTTAACAACTGTTAGATAATATTCTTCTGTGATTAGATGACATGGTCATTTTCTAATTTAAATTATTTATCGGAATTTATTTGTTTGTTTTTGTTGAAAAATATATTTTTAAACAAACAGAGAAGTAGAAAAAAATTAAGCTGAAATAATTGTTCTAGTAAAAATAAAAGTAGAAAAAAATTGCCACCTGACAATCATTGTAACATTTTAATTCGTTTAAAATTTTTTAAAGCTTTTGATTGAATTTGATTTACTTAATTGGATAAATTGAAGGGAAGTTACAAAAAACTGTTCATTACGAGAGAAAGAACATTATTTGCAAACTCATTGCGGTCTATAAATTTGAATTAAAAATAAAATCAAAGTGATACGTAATTAACCGAAATCGCAGTTCGGTTATTAAAAAGATATCCTGGTTTATTAATGAAGTAACGTTGTGATCGCCGTAATTTATGTTAGTCCAAAAATGAAAGTAGTACTTAAATTCGGTTTTATTAAAGATTATATTTTATCACTTGTGTATGTTCACGGCCAAAGACTTGACCGCACGCTGACAGTTTTTTGTCTTAATTAATTCGACTTTATTATATTTCGCACAAAACGCAATGGTTCGCGCCGTAATTGCACAACCAACTGCGAAATCAGTTGTCGAAAATTGGTTTCAATAAAACGAACTGGATTTCACCTCTGACTAACGTTAAAATAAAAAGGATAACAAAATAAACACGGTGACTTAACACGGAATGACAAAAAAACTGTGAGCTCTTGCGAAATCCAAAACGTCTGTGGGATAAAAGTGAGCGAGACAAAAGTCAGATGTCAATTATGGATGATTTTTGTCTTCAAATCTGGTATACATCTTGTGCCCAGGTATCAATGGCGTGACACACTTAAAATCCTTTTTTTTTTTTGGCGTCACAGTGAAAGGCAAGTTTCGAGAAGTATAAATAAAAATGTAATTATTTCGTTTGATAATGATTTTCCCACCCGAATCGTGGCTAATGTCTGATCTGAATATTCAGATTCGAATCATTTGCACGACAAGTGGATGCAATCGCGTTATATGCGACGTCGTTTGTTTTAATTATGCTCCGCCTGAGCGTGGTCTGATTTTATTGTTCCATCTCGATTATGTTGATGAAACGCGAGTTCCGAGATGTTGCGATAAAATGTACGGACACATTTGGCCTCCTCGATGAAAATCTCACGACTTTGTTTTGTTCTTCAAAGTTGTTCAAAGTTTCACGGTCTACCAAAATTTATAAATTTTGATTATTGATCCCTGTGAGAATTTGACGTATTTTGTTATTTCCTTCAAATTTTAAATTCTGCATGTTTACATTTCTCACTGCAGAGGGAAATGTCTTTTTTTTTTGCAAGCACATTGTACCAGTCTGTCTACCCATAATTATAAACAAAACGAGAAGGTCTGAAATTTTTAAAGAACAAAATGTAATTATGATTCTTACATGAATGCCTATATGCGATACGTGCTCCGTGTACCAGATCGGTGCAACGGAGACTGGCATTAAGTACCAATCACAGAATCCCATTAAATTGCAAGAATTTCTTGCAAAGCCGGCCAGTCTGCTTCTCCTTTCCGCCACGCTTTGTTTTTGTCCATTTTTTTTCCTCTCTCTTGGCCGCGCCGTTCTATCCCGAATCTGCCTTGGCTGCGGTTGTCCTGCGAATCGCGAGACGATAATATATGAAAATTGTTCGAAATCGGCTCTAGGCGACGAGATCGCGGTTTGTCAAATTGATCACAGGTGCGCGGTCGAAAAACAAATCTCAATAAATAACAAACATCGAGCGCCATTTGGATCACGGTGCCCCGTGTACTTACACAAAACGTAGCAAACGTGACAGGCATTTGAATTGCCGATCAACGGCCGATCATTCCAGTGATTGATATTTTTTTCCAACTTCTTGCAAACGGCGTCACATTTTTTTCCATGCTCTTGGAATCTAATCTGTCAGAGCCCAATACAAGGTAGACGCAACATCGTAATGATTTTTCTTCTCGCAACCCGATCTTTGAAAAGAAAAGACGATTTTCATGTGCGATCGTCAATGAACATGTCGTTAGACTGTTCGATAAACATTGAAATTGTCATTCAATAATTTTTTAACTTAACGAATAATCGGATGAGAAAAAAACCGCGATAGGTATGCATTTGATAAGATGCCGCTAATGTTTCGCAACATATTTTGTTCTTTCAAACGGTATTTTTTCAACAATTACAATTCACGGGAAAAAAAAAAACTCCAGATGCAGCGCCAAATCAAGACTGTGACAGTATAGGTTAAGAACACAGCGCCCTCAACACTGTTTTTTGATTGGCTCTGGCGTGA